>JAEMON010000003.1:25118399-25131126 GCA_030264115.1 Lygus lineolaris | reverse complement strand
GGACCGTCTTATAAAATCTTCCGTTCTCAGATCGGCTGAACTCTTCCTTCCAAACATCTCGGTGATGTTCGCCTATCGTATGATAGTAATCTTCCTTAGGAATGGTATCAAATCCTAAACCCGAGAAGCGCCGGATTTCGCCAATATGTCTATTCTTTTATTAAATTGAATCCCACTATATAGGCTTTCACAGATGAAGGTTACGCTTGTCCTTTCGTTCTCCAGCTCCGCAAGACTGGTTGAAATTTGTGCAACGATTGGAAGTTGGGCCTGCTTTTTACCTCCTGACTTCAAAAATTTGAGTGCGCTCAAAGAATAAAGACAGTAATGCTAAGGCAGTGACGTACGAGTTTGTTAGTTTCAAGGCCATTGCATCTCAGTGCTTTCAGAATGCCTAGCACTTCTGCTGAATAGCTTGAATAGTCTGGAAGTTTGAAAACTTCAGAGTGATCATTTATTACTAACATGATCATTTTTTAACAGTTCATCTAGAAAAGCACATCCCACTTTATTGTCATATTTAGCTCCGTCGTATTTAGGGTCTATGTTACAATTCAAGAAAAATGTGTTTTAAGTATCAAAGATTCTTCGAGTTATATCGAGTTATATCAACAAAACCCTCAAAACCACATGGTAATCGTCGCTTCATAGGACGTAAAAACGGTATTTCCGTCAGACAAAGAAGGGGCAATTTTCAAGGGTCTTATAGCCCTTGTTGGCAAATGGTGGACAAATGGTGATTTGGCCGCACACAGATTCCGCAGTTTGGAACCTGGCTGGGAGTAAAAACACTAGAATAGGTACTTAGAGTCTTTAGCTAGGAGAAACGTTTTTTCGATCTCCAGTAGAAATTTGTAGAATCAACATAGGCCCTTAATCGGCCGAGCTCTTCGGTTATTGTCTGAATCGTAGTAGGTAGACGAATGAGAAATTTGATCCTCGGAGGGTTCAAGTTTTTGCGGATTCACGAAGATTTACGTTCATAAAACACGTAGCCCAATCTCACGAAAATAGCGCGAAGCCTAAATAAACACACAATAATAGCTAATCACTTCAAACCACAACTCTGACTAATCCAAATATTACTTCACTCGAGACGAAACGAATTGGTTAGGCCGAGAGAAAGAGCACTTGGAAATTAGAGGCATCTGGCTCACAAATTTGCGTAGCAGCCAACAACAAAGGAACGTTTTCATTTTCTATAATAAAATCGTTACTGACCGTATAGTCATGTAAATTCAGTGTTGAGGGCCATATTGGTCATCTGATAATAATTGATATGAAAGGGGGAATATCTTCGGATAATTCTAATTTATGCTAGGCTCGAAAAATCGTTCTTCCTTGGTGACGTTGATCGGGTAAACACGTTTGTGAATAGAGAAAGTTCGTTCAAATTCACAACTTTCCGCATCAAATTGGGACGTGATGAATTGGGCTTTCAACCATACCAAAAAGATTATGTGAGTTGCCCGTTCAGAGAAGATCACGATGGATCTTTTATCACCAGAAATATTATTTCCAAACGAAAACATTGGTATCCCAGTTGATAGTTAAACATCGGTTAATGGTTACGATTACATACATGTTCGCATTGTTGGAGTTGAATGACGAATTTACGGTGAAGCTTTGATCGAACCGATTTTGACGCGGTTTTTTGATACCATTATCAACACCATGTCTGTATCTGTGAGTAACAATTCAGGGCAACCCACGGGGCTAACTAGCGAGTTCGCCTACACATTCTGTAAAAATACTACATCTACGTATACCTTCTACAAGCACCTATCTCACCCAGTTTTAATTTCGAAGGTGAAATATAAATAATTTTTTCACTAAATTATTGGGAGATAATGTGGAACGATAATTTAGCAGACTCACATTTTGTTTTTTGCAACTATCTCAAATAAAAAATGGAAATTTAAAGAAAAAAAGATGACAAACTACTCCATTATATTTGAGAGTGCAAAAAGCAAAAACACATGTTTTGAGAATGTTATGATTTTCCGGATCCTCGGTCCTACTAGCGAAAATGTTGTTCAAAATATAAAGGTCTTCTTAAAGATTGACTGAAAGTTTATCATTCATCATAAATATTTGTTTATATAGGTATCTCCTTTTCATTGTGTAGCAGTCCTAGCAATAATGATCCGAATTGGGAACAATAATAAAATTAACGGCAGAGAAGAGGATATTTCCTCCCAGAAATAAATTGCGACAAGATCGATTGGGAACCAGTAAAATGTATGCAATCATAGTTACACAAAATTTCATCTCCCGCGTGAGTAGTCGGATTCGCTCAGTTGCAAATAAATCCACCGAATTCATATACAAGTGCATTCAAGGTGAAACCCTCTACTAGTGATCAAGGGGGGGCAATCTAATATTTCTTATTGAATCTAGGAGCGGAAAAATACGGTGGAGACATAAAACCAACGAACTGAGACCTGAGGGACTAGCGTGACGATTCGAATTTGATCAAGTCAAGGTCAATATAATTACCTACATCTCAGAGCCTCCCTCAGCTCTGTTCAAAAGGGACAAGGTAGATAAAAGGGATATTTTTATGTGTCCCTCCATATAGGAGAGTCTTTTGATCGTAACGCAATTTACTGAATGTGGCACCTATTCCATCAACTCTGAATAAGTAGGACATAGTAGGCGCTGGCATATTCACGGAACATGGAAATGTCTCCATAGTCTGCGGGTATATAAGATCCGTACCTCCATAGTGAAAACTACCTATGGAAATAAAAATTCTAACATCTACCCTAAATGAAACTGCCTATATACCGCTGTTAATCAAATAGGTAGTACGAAGCAGTTATTTTGGTAATCAGAGAGTGATCTGAAAGGATATTATTTATGCTGACATAGAACGTGAATTGCCAAAAAAAAAGTCAATTGCTGTATCAAGTCGTTTGAAAATTATGATCCCGTAATCATGGCATTACCACCAGCAGATAGCATATCTGGCTTTGGCTCAAACAAGGTTCAGAAGATAGTGGCGCGAATGATATATTTTGTCGATAAGCAACCAAGGAGTTCCAATGGTGACCGCACTAGAAGGACCAAGAGCTGAGGTCATAGATTGATAATATTATACTAAGTAGATATTTTTCTTCAGAACTGAATGCGAAATATTTCCAGCTCCCTCCAAAGTTGCTCTATGGGAACATGATATTCATACCTATGAAATTGAATTGTACCTGCTTAATTTAGAGGTAACTAACTTACTACAGAAACATCAAAGCAAGCATCAAAGTTGGGCGTTTTCGTTCATTTCACACTTGAACAACAGAAAGAACTAACGGGAATACGAGGAACGTTTTAAACTCTGCTTTGAGAGTATACAGCTCGATGAAGCCTCCAAGTAATGAGATGGGATCAGTTACAAAGTTGCTAAGAGGCGCAGACCAAGGTCTGAGGGTCACTTGGGCGGGATGGAACTCGATACTCGCGCCAGTTCTCCGTTCCATCGTAGAGGCAGACTCAGAGGTGGTCTTTGTTACATCGCCACAGCCAAATGGAACGCAACTTTTCTAGAACGCTACTGAAGCTAGTGACTGGGGGTTGAGGGTAAACAGATCACTGCGAAGCATAATATTAGAGTTTGGAGTGGTTTTAGCATAAGTTTGGGAATGTGTGGTCAAGAGAACAATCAGATTGACACCTACGATGAGGGCCAAATGATGAATGTTGTACGTAGGTACATGTGTACATTTTATAATGAAGGGTTGTCTCAAATCATGAGCATACACTGGCAATCATTTCAAATTTAACACAAATGGACTCTAACCGTTTATTGTCACAAAAACGTTTAACACATGTCACACGCTTTTTTAAAGTGTTATTGCATAGGTACCTAGGTACCTGCATAGGTACTGCAAAACGAACGCTCGAATCGGAAACTATGATTTTTGTAACAAACAAATCTTGTAGGAAATTGAACTTAGCGTCAAATGAGAACCAATGTCAGCTCTAGATTCGTCCTGAAAATATAGAAAATCCTTCTCTTTCGGGCAGTTCTTTCAACATTTGTAACAAGTTCAATTCTAATGGTTATTTTTAATTCTTCCAACGTTTCTCCCCGAAGCTGGGGTTTCTTCAGGGAAGTTGATTAATGAAGTTGGTCGGAAAAAATCCTCATTATATATAGCATTTCACAGTCAAATTTGGTTTTTCCCCAGTCAAATTTGATTTTTTACCAACCAAATTTGTTTTTTTCCCAATCACATTCAAGGTAAGTCCTATCATAAGGGCTGGTAAACACCCAGAATTCGATTGGGAGAAAACTAAATTTGATTTTGAAATGCTACATTTAAATTGTAAGTACGCTTCGAAAAAGTACTTGTAAAAGGCAATTATTCACAACGATGTGCGAAATTGAAATCTGTTGACAATGAACAGAAGAAAAATAACTGAAACCAAAAATAACCCTCAATCACCGAAATCGGAAAATGTGAATCACATGCATTCAGCAGCTCGAAACCAGCATGAGCTATTCCGTGAATCACAGAAACCGCGAAAGCGCGAAAATTCAAAATATTTAAGAAAACATGTACTTATGATCAAGATGTGTTAACATATATGTAAATTAACTCAAATATGTAAAAATGTGTAACTACAAAATGTTTCAAATCGACTGGAAATCGTCCAAAACATAGAGGACTTGAAACCAATTGACGATAACAGGTCCCAGGAAGTATAATATATGTAAATACATGGAAATCCCAGCCGTAATCATCTGTAATTTAAATTGTGCTGTGGGCTTCAAGGAAATATTAATGGAAGGGTGAAATCACTACAGAAGAGATACATAACGATTCAAGTCAGATACGTAATGGGCGTGGTCGACGGTTTGTAGAAAACTTGGCGGAGTCTCATCAAAAGTTGAAGGTGACGGTGGGGAGATGGCAGACAGTGGTATTAGGCGGGTTTGTTCCGAAAAGGGAGAGATAAGAAACCCGTAGAACTTGCTCTCTATACCAACGTGTTCTTTTTCCCCATTCGATGAGCTCTGATCATTGCTTATGCTGGCAGCATAGCAGAGGACTAGAATGGGAATTCTTCACACGAAATGGGATACCTATGTAAACATGCAAGCAAAAGTTGGACAGCTACTCACAGAGTCGGTTGAAGAGGAATGTATGTAGGTAGGTAATCAAGAGGTACTCACCTGCAAAAAAGGAAAACAAAGTATTAGAAATGGATTGGCAAATAATACAAGACAGTTTCAATATACAATTTTAATTGACGAGCCTAATACGATGAATTGCACCACGACGAATCAACACGTACATAATCTGTGATTTGTGTTAACTGCTGACCTATAATAAGTACTACTGTCCATCAATGATTTATTTTAATATGAGTTCAGGGCTATTGAAAAAAGGGGTCAAGCACCTCAGTAGAACGTCATGGAAAACGAGTCAATACTACACAAGAATGTGGAGTAACAATGCATACCTAATACAACTAGAAACAATGAAGAATGCGGCTCCTAAAAAAATGGACGGTATGAAACGACCTAAGTGGGCTGGTTCTTGGCTAACTATTCGAGCAGAGAACCGTTTGAGACCTGTATTTTATCCTCCTGCATGTTGTTTGTTGGTACACAGAACAACAATAATTATTAACGTGGAACCTGCTTTTACCGGGACCTATCAGGCAAAAAACGAACCAAGAAACCGACGACCCCGGAAATCGACCCGAAAAAACGACCTGATGCTTTTCATTTAAAAATAACTTCCTCATTTTCCACCCCACAGAAATCGTTCACCACTCGTTGGTAAGCTCTGAATCTAATATACAACACACCATATCTCATCCTGCCAATTTCCCCCTCCTTCCACATCCTTCAGAGGACTACTGGTACGTAGGTATACAAACAGAGTTGGTTGGAGTTTTCAGTTTGGCATTATGATAGGTACCCTCGCAACGCAATATCAAGCAGGCTAGTAGAAGCATGTTCCATGTTAATGTGGTCAACAACAATGTGTTGTATCAATTCAAAAATTTACCTAATTAATGAGTATAGTGTGGGTACATTGATATTCATTTCACAATAATCATAATGAATGATCCCTAGGTGTCTGTAAGAGAGCCTTTTTTTTTCTTCCTCTACTTCTTATACTATCGAACCCAGAATTTTTGGAGTACTCCAAGGGGTCAAATTTTGAAAATTTAGAGTCAAAAATCGCCAAAAAACGTGTTTTTTGAGGTTTTTGGTGTGAATTGCCATCTTAAACATAGGAACATATGGTATATTCGGAATCAGCGTGAAATTTCCTATAAGAATCACCCACCAAATCGGTTAAAATTATTCTTTGAAAATTCGCTCACCAACTCATGCTGCATGGATGGAACTTTTTTGTTTATGAATAGCATAACTGAATCAGTGGTCCGTCATTCACCACATAAAATCCGTTCCCTAAGGACCAAAAGCAGCATTCGTGAGGTGAACTTATTGTGTGCCTTCACTAATTATAACATGAATGGGTAGTTTTCGTGTCCTCCTGGGAGAGTTCAGTTTGATCGGGCACTCAGATACGCGGGTTAATAACATTCCTTCGACTTGAAAGCTTTCGTGCGATACCTCTCTAACAACGCCATTCCACGTCCTGTTTTCCGCTTTGTAGCAGCACAGTGGCCCACGTTGAAATGGATCATTGCGCTCTCCCTCGCTGGTCCAGGGATAATTGATACGCAAATTGGATCGTTACGTCGTTTGGGTGACAGAAGAACCTTCTGTATAATGCTGGCGGCCGTAGATACACTTTCATGTTTGGCAAATATAAGAAAGAATATTTAAATTAACGGCAACTGACCACATCAGCATTCATGCCCAGCGCTTGATGTTAAATATTGAAACCTAGGATTCACTACCCTGAAACTAAAATACGCGGTAAAATAATAATTGGATCCAATTTGTAAAATGATAAATACGAATTTTCGCCGTTTTCGAGGGATAAACGCACTTTATCGCTATCGATCGTCTGACGTACCGCCTATAGAGCCACTTCGAATCGAGTTGAGAACCTAATAAATTATTTTTCCTTTCCGTTTTGTTAACTTCTCCTCAGCGTAATTATACTTTAATACTTCATACTTTGCCTTGCTTTCTATCAGGCAATGCAGCTTGAAACTTACTGGGCTATATTTCGTTTTCTGAAAATGCGGTTGGGCGATCTCCCTAAAAAACCTCAGTGAACCGTTCACTCTGTTTTGAGCAGTTAACCTGGTTAGGTTGGCACCCGTTAGTTAAGAGGACTCGTATGGTAGATCTAGAGACCAGTCAAGTTATCAAAATAGACAACAAGAAATTCCGCAATAACTTTTCCAAGATATCTCCCGATAATCCCTAGTCCGTGTTTCTGAGCGTTTTTATGCCTCTCATTTCTTCATAAAATCACTGATTTTTGAATGTGGATGTGGGGGCTTCAAAAGGCTTTGGCTCCTCGCCTTCGATTGGCGAAGTAAAATCGCTTGAGAATGCAATTAAATGGACAATGTTAAAGTCTTTTAGTAATATTAAATAACATGCGAGAGGCAGTACGTACTGAATGTGATAACAATACAGATAAGTAAAAAGCTCAGTTCTCGGGAAGACGATATAGAGAGAAGAGCTACCCTGAATACATGGGATCTCAACCCACTCTCCTCATCGCACAATAGTCGAGTGGAAGGATAGAGGTCTCGAGTGGAATTTACTTCATAATATAATAAAGGGCAACCACGAGCCCGGCCTTCAAGAGGCACATGAGTAGAAAATTAATAATAGGCTTTCAATGGAGATGAATAATCCCCAAGGTGATGATTCTTCTGACATAATACTAATCAATTTGTTAAGCATAAAGGATAAATATTTAAATAATATTGTCAAAATCTAGCATTGCATATAAATAAATAATTATGTAACTACCAATATGTTGGATTTTGAATCGGAATGTTTCTTGATCATTCACTTGTAGGATTTTAGAATGATTGAATCTGAATGAAGAGATGATGAATTCTCCTGACTTTCATCGAATATCTATACATATTATATTCTTTCAATGAATATCTACCTAAACCGGATAGTGAAATCTGAAGCCGACAAAACGACCAACTTCATCATAATTATTGCAGTTTAATTTAAAGAAATTTTGAAGATATCGAACTGAAACCAAATACATTTGAAAAAGAAATCAATCCAAGAGAAAATATTAAAATATAATATAGTATACATTTTCTTAAAATCGATAGACTCATAAGGTGAATGTTTTCTCGCATATCAAGAATTGCATCATAATCATACAGGGCACCAAGTTCTCCAGAAGTCCATAATTGAAAAGAGAATTCGAGCTGAAAATCAGCATCCACGAATTTCTATACAAAAAACCTTTAAAAAGATGAAGCCAAATTTTCCCGAACCTGATTCATATGAAGAGTGAGTGAATGTGAGTACCATTCACTAGGATAGACAGTCAAAGAGAGTGTCTCAGTACTGATTTCAATTCTCTAACAGTTCTACTCACTTTCCGTATTCCACCCAAGTGCCCCATTCATTTCATTTCTTTCCGTTTCCACTCCGTCCACTAGGAAAAAAGCACCTCCCACCTTTTAGTTCCATTTTCAGCTCATTTCTCGGTCCCTTGTTAGGTTCCCCAACTTCCTCCTGGCTCGGTATTTGCTCCATTTCCAACTTACTCCACTGTTTCTCCAGCGTTCATCCCTCAGCCGCTCCTCTCCGTCCTAATTACTTTCTACTCTCTCCTGCATTTTCGCCCTCGAGGGCGAGTTTCCATCTGGAGGACTAAGCCTCGATCTCTTTAGAAAACAGGATTCCCTTTGAAAAAGACGGTGGCTGAACTTCTTCGACGTTAAGCACTCTACGGTCTTTGTCGTCAAAAGCGTAATTTCTCGAGCTCATAACCGTGTTGGTCGACGATTTTGTAGGAGACTGTCTCTTCTCGTCTACTACTTCTGTACGACCTAATTCTTGTTTTCCCATTTTGCTGCTCAAAGTGTTCGTACATGCCGTACGAATTATCTAAACCCCACCTTCTATTGACATATTTGCGGTAACTACCTGGGTATTTACAAAAATCAAAATTCACCAAACCACTGTTTGAACGACGGAGAAACTAAACCAATCAAGTGCCCTACAATCAGAAATTTACTCACCGTGAAGCCCTTACAATAATCCTTTGGCGATAGAACGCGAAAGAAGTGCTCGAACTAAAATTACTGCGTGACATAAGAAAATATGTGACACTAATACATTAGTAAAGTGACTAATTTGTAGGTAAAACCCAAAATTTGTGGTCGGCTAATCAATGGAAGTTACTGCCGAACTTGTTTACTAGCGAAGAACGCATTTTTAAAGGTCACAGCGGACGTCAGAATAAATTTACTCTCTTGGAATAAGTCGATGAACCAGGAAAACAACAACAGAGAACCTTGATAGATAGAAGGAATTATTTATCATCGAAGATGTAGTGGAAATGGATTATTGTGGGTTGCAACCAGCGCAATTCAGTAAAACGCACGTACTTATGTACCCTTGTACATTCGTGATTACGTACCCTTGTAAAAATTCGTGATGCTGCATCTTTAGAGATAATCAAGTTTCAAAATTATGCGCGCATTTCGACTATTTTCGGAGAATGGGGGAAAATAAATGTAGGTATCGAAGGGAGGATGAGTTTTAGGTTTAGACTATCGAGGGGATTTTTGGTAAAAAGAGACCTGAGATCAAACCATTCCACGAATGGTTCTCCGCTCTTCCTTTCAGGTCAATATTCATCATTATGCATTGCGGTTTGAGGCAAGCGGCAGGGTTTGAGGGAGCTGTAGGAACCGTACGATTCGTGGAATAGGTACCTAACAGAAATGGTGGCTAGCATTTCTTCGTATTCGCTTGTTGTTGCAGTAGGTTGCGATTCTCTGGAAATTGGTATAGAGAGGGGAGATTATTCGTGCCATTTTATTTGTATTTTATTTTTATTTTTATTTTTTTAATGAAAGAGTCCCGTATTTGATTTAAAAAAAAAATGAAAGTGCTGTGTGAAAGGTATTTTATATTTTTGTGAACTCAAACAGCGAAACAACCGTTGCACGCACCTACCGATAAAAAGAGTTGTACAAAGAGAATCAATTTTTCATCACAAGTGTTCTATAAAAATAATGAATTGTTCCGCAAAAACGACTAATCTGTTTATAACTATTTACAGTTTATGTTGCCCTGAACGTTGAGAATTTGGTAAAACTGTAATTTTATGAAAATTTCATTCAAAATTATTCCCCATACTAATACAGCGGCTTTTTTCGTGTAATCTATTGAATTTCAGATCCCGTATTCTGCACGTTATTTGATGCATATTTTATTGGATTACACTACATCATATTCTATGGCATATTCGAGACATTTATGCTGCATAGAAATACGGTCTTTAGTCATGGGATGACTTTTTTGCATGTCTGTTACGGCTGTTACGGTTCATTATTTCGCGAACAATGGACCTGAATCTCTTGGCAATATGTTCTCCTGAAACTCATGCATGGTGAGTCTTAGAAACGACGTATATAATATTTAAATGAAAATTTGAATTTTGATGTCTGTGTTCTTCTTAGAACTCCATATTGATCTTGTTTTTGGAAGGGTAATTACTTCTGTTCTACTAAAATCTGGCGTAGAACAGAAGTAATTACCCTTACAAAAAGAAGATAAATTCAAATGAAAGATTTCATCGAGAGCTTCAAAATGAGATGCTATATTATATGAGATAGGTTCAGGCTGTCGGCAAGTAGTAAAGGTTAAATTACTAACTTAAGTTGTTAAAAAGGTTTTTTATATTTTATCTAGGGTATCGTCGATATTTATCAATCTCTCAAATTACTTCGCCTATCAATATCGCCTTACTATCTATATCAAAATTGTCATTATTTATGCTCATTTTGCTAATGGCATACCATTAACTGGGTACGATAAGTGTGTCGATAAGCACACAAGCAGCTTGATGATTTCACTGCTCAATGCATGTATGATGAGCCCCAGAAGCATTTCTCTCATCGAAGAGAACCTCGGAGTCGTATTCGTCCTCCTGTTTCCAAGGTCAATACAGAAATTTGAGACTTACTTGAATACAAACAGGGAGGTAGCGACTTTCAATGAAAATAGCCCGTCCTAAACGACGCAGAAACTTTAGAAACGAGGTTACAGGGACGTTGTTCTAAGGGAGATTGCGAGCATTTAGGAATTATGGGAGAACTGGTAACCAACTTTGCAGCACAATCTCCGAAGACAGACTGAAGGGACATAAGGAAATGGTAAGGAAACAAGAAAGATAATCAAAGTGAATAGATGCAGGGTGAACCAGTAAAGAGAGACTCAACAAGCGGCAATAAGGTCTGAGAGGAACCTTGACAAGTTGCGGGAAACCGCTACGGAAATTAATTGAATTGGATGAACGGATATGATTACGCAATGAGCTGAGAATCATGATTAGTAATGTGTTTACGGGAGGTTTCAAGCTGAAACATCAAGATGAACTCAAGAGGCTTCGTTACGTTATGGTAAGCAGTAACACAATACACACAACCTTACATTAGGTAATTTATGAGAGACTGAAAAAATACGAACATCATGAGCGCAATAAGGGATTTATGGTAAAATCATTATGATAATGATTGGTAGTCTCAAGTTTTTTTCTTGAAAGAAAGGGTGAATTTAATCTGCGAGCTCATTTTTGTGTTAATGTACTAAATTACAACCTCATTGAGCGTCGTTTAAGATCAACCAATTCTTTGGATTATAATGGTATACCTATTCGTCCAACAACACATTTTTCCATAAAAACAACAATTTTCAAACGAAAATTCATAATTTTTTTTCAATTCGTCAATCTCGATCACCAGGAACTGACAATCTGCAAGATCTAAAGAACTGAGTATTGGTAGTAACCACGAGTGGAGAAACCGGGTGCTAGAGAGGGACACAAATATGATTCATAAGTTCCATTCAAGTCGATGTTTAAGAATTTTTAAATAAATTATTTCCAATTATTGGAAGCAGAGTAGGTAACTTAATATTATTTTGATAAAATCCGACAGTACGTAGAATTGGGATCTGAAGTGCAAGAAGGAATTTCCTAAAGAGTCGCCATCGCCTGATGCATATTTATGAATGTATGTAAAAAGAGGACTTTTATAGTTGGAACACGTACCTTCTAACCAGCTAATACATCACGTACCGCCAATATTTTACCACTTAAGCTATGCATATGATATGGATACTACACTATATTTTCCTTTGTTAATATTAACCCGACGGATAACTTCTGCGGAACTCAGCCCGGATACGGGCTTTCTATAATATTATGGATAACAAAATTTGTTACTGAGAAATTATATGTTAAAAAGTTATTTGTTACAAAGTTGTTGTTGTTAAATTTAATTCGTTAAAAAAATACCATGTGTCTCCAAGTAAATCCTTACACTCAGAAGACAATCAAAGATTAAATGAAATTCAACATCTGCAGAGAGAAATATCTGATCATGGATCTATCCTATGAACTCGGAACGCTAATAATATATATATGTAGAGCTACGATGTCCACAGAAACGGTTTGCACAGATAAAACTGTGCTCCTGATGCCACTGCTAAATCAATATTTAATTATTATTTTACTAACTTGTTGTTAAATCTCATATTCTACGTTAGACCTTTTTTCATTTTGAAAAAAGT
>JAEMON010000003.1:25074408-25085607 GCA_030264115.1 Lygus lineolaris | reverse complement strand
AGAAGTACGTGTGAAAATTTGGATACGATCTGTTTGGTACGAATCGTTGTACAGAAAAAAGAACATGAAAATGACCAATTTTTTTTACATAAAAAAATAATGTTTGCCGATTTTTCAATTTTTCTTAGGTTGATTTGGACAACATTTACAGCAGACATGTTTCCAGGTGTTAAGAACATTACCATAAAATTTCTACATAAAAAGATGATGTTTGCCGATTTTTCAATTTTTTTCTATTCGACCGATTTGGACTAAATTTACGGCAAACATGCTTCCAGGTGTAAAGCACATTACCATGAAATTTCGAATCATTAAGTACAGAATTGTTGGAACTGTGAAAGCAAAACAGAAAAAAAGGCGCCGCGGGGCGCTAAAACTGGACTACTCCCCTTAATGGATGAGGTTGTTATTAATCGATCTAATTATTAAAGAGTCTTCAAAGGAACATAAAAAACGGTTTGTTCTTAATATTAAACCAGTCCCTAAGTACCTTGAACTCCTGAGCGATGTGGTGTTCGGTTTTATCAAATTGGCTCTTGTCCAACTTTCGCTGAATTTCGGCTAAACGATGCTCGTCTTCAGCTTCTTTCACAGCCATATCAACATAGTTGAGAAGTTCCTTGCTCTTTTCAATAGCAATTTTCAGCCTTGAATGTTCCTCCTCCTCTTCTTTGAGGGTGTACTTGGCAAGGTTCTCAAATAACAATGGATATTTTGTCAGCCTGAAAAAATAATACAATTCAAGAAGCATTTTTTCGACGAGAAATGTTTTCTAGTTCTAGGGTATGGAATAGAAAATGACATGTATGTCACAACCAATTGCCAATGATAATAAATAGTAGTAATAAGTTGATTCGTGATATTCGGATAAATGATATCATCAATGATTTATGACAGATTCTGTAATGTCTAATTAGAGTTAAGAACTAACTAGTAGGTAAACAATTAATGATTCACTATAATTACACAAAAATTTCGAAAGCATCTTATTGCAACATGGGTGTTGGAGTGGACGGGGCCAAAATCAAATTCAAATAAGTTGCAAAATGACTTTTGCCCAACACAGTCGTATAGTAGATGTAGTATACCTAACAGTACAATAATGCATTTAAAATTAAGTTCAAGATCACGAGAGAATTTTTAGTTTGATAGGATATTTTGAATATTTTGATTTTTAGTTTGATAGGAAGATATACAGTATACTCAAAGTAACTGTAGTTTATGGATTAAAAAGTTGTAGTTGATTGCTGTGAGACTAAGAGAAGATGAAATTAACAAGCATAACTACATTTAGGGGCTTTGTTTACCATGTTGAACACATTGACTTGGATACATAATTTCTAATAAGTACATAATTTTTAATAACTAAGAAGTCATTATAAGAAATTATGAGCTCGTTGGCCAACATTTTCGGAGCATTCCAAAGGATCAACTTTTAATATTTCAGTCAAAAATCGTTTTTGAAAACAATTCTTTTTGAGAGTTATGGTAAAAAATGTAATGAATATTATCCACCTGCAGAAACAAACCATGAGGTGCAGGAACATATTTGTGACACCTACATTCGGAATCATCGCAGAATTTACTATAATGGTGGCTCACTACAAATACACATGGTCACATACAAATAAAATAGTTTGGAGTGAGATGGCGTATCAAGTTCTAAATATACCTAAGACCTGTTTTCGCTCATCAGATACCCCTTATTTTGCACCTTTTTGGGAAGCTCTTACTTACAACCATGGCAGAGCCCATGATATTTTCCCATCGTGTAATCATATTTTAATATTTTTTAATGATATCTTTCCAAGTAACTAGGCAGTATTATTAGCGTTTTTTCTTAAATTTTGGGTACGATGATGTAGCTGATGATTGACTAAAATACCAAAATGTAATTATTATGTAACTAACTAATTGATTATCCTACCGCTAAGGACGGTTTCTTGACGTCAGCGGAAATAAGGACCAACTAAAAATATATTTTCCAGGATATCATGAAGCCATGCCCCACGTCGACAAGCTGGTAGGTACATGCAAATTTAGTCTGTGAACCAATACTTGGGAGCCCGCCACAAGGGGATAAACAAACTTATTCTATCTATACGTTCCATATTTTTAAATTCTGAACGTTTCGAGTAATGCTTCGTCCATTTTCAGATGTATATAAACGTATTGGGAATTAGCTAATTTTGAGGTTATGAATTATGAATGATGTACCTAGGTATTTATGGGGAGCCCTTGATCAGAACTCTAGATAATGCACAGCAGTGATATAAGTACTATTATTTTCAAAACCCAACACATTTCCATCAACTACAGAACTGTCATTTCGACACTGAATGGTTCCGAAACTGGTTCTCACCTTTGCCATCCCGTAGGTATGATGTCTTTCAGTTGTCTTCTCCTACAATAAGAGTTCGATTCAGCCTCACTGAGGAAACTGTTCAGCTTGGGGTCCTTCCGTCGTCGCTCTTTCAGAGTCTCTAGCGCAATCTGCTGCTTGGCGCAGAATGTCGCAGCCGCTTTTTTGAACGATTCACCGTAAGTACCGTCAAACTGCAAGAAGCAACAAGAACTTCTTTAATTGACAGTTCTTTCATTGTCAAAGAAAAATGAAGTATTTATAAAGTAAGACTGAAGATTCACGAATAGGTAAACATTAAAACATCAGACATGTTTTTATTCAACCATGCATGTCCTTCCTAGACCGCAAGCTGAAAATTTCCACTGTAGTACGGAAATTGTTAGATTAAGGTGGTAAGAAGGGCTACTAAATGGTTTCTCAAATTTTTTTCAGTCAATATTTAACCAATTTTGACAGTTTTAGTAATTCTTTTTCTTTTTCTAATCTCGAGGGCAATGTGCCATCCAAATGTTAAATGTCTAGAATTTTGAATGATGTGGAATTTGAGATTTCGATAGCTCAAGGCTCGAATAATAGAAAGAATACCGAGCGAGAAAGAATACGGAATATAATAATACGAGAAAAAATGCCGTAGAAAGAATCGTAGTATAATCGTAGAAAGGATGCCGAAAACAGATTCGAAATTAATCGATTATTAACGGAGAACAGTTTGAAAAACTTTTCAAGGCTACAATGGTTAGGGGAATGGGGCGTTTTCCCTTTATTTCAACTTAATAGTCCCAAAATAGTAGTGATAGGGTTATAGTACGAGTTCCTATAAATTCTTTGAGGTTGAGGCATTTTTGAGGACATTTTGGGCAGATGACGGTTATTCGAAGATGAATAACTAATCCGAGCTTATTATAATGTAATTATTCGAGCTTCGAATAACGAATGAATTATTCGAATTTTTCATTCGTTATTCGTAAATACATTTTTACCCAACGATAAGTATACCCCAGTATAAGTTAGCATAATCAATTTATTTACCTGATTGAGAAGGAGTTCAGAAATATTGCCTACGACGACATTTTCTTTCCGTTTGGCCTTCATACTCGTATTGAACTGCGAGTGGAAGGTGAGGAACTCTTCCAAATTCGAGAAGAGAAGGCTGATTTGGTCTTGGGGAAGAATTTGCTGTTCCTTCATTGGTTTATAGAATATTTGATCGAGAACCCTCAGTGCTTGAACGTGAGATCTTTCCGAATAAAACAGTTCTGTAACAAAATTTAAAAAAAAGAGTTAGACATAAGAAAACAAAGAGTGAAAGTTCAGGATTTAGGCCAAATTTTTTCATGATCTAGGTAGCGTAGAGGTTACTCGCACTACAGGTAAGAGGTCGGTTTGATTTCAACTCACACAGAGATTCATCACTTAATTTCATAATATATATGTTGCATAAAACGAATGATGATGGTGAATAGGAGTGTCTGAAGAGCTTGGTTCGCCAAGACAATGGGCATCCACTAGGTAGGTAAGGGACTCAGGCAATGCGTTGAGAGTTTTCTAGTTAGCTTTCCGTGGTGGACAGAAGGTCCTAGATAAGTCTCCCTCCCCGTACCGTGGTGAATCAGCTTCCATCATTTTGGATTTTTGATATCCACTGGACACAACTAAATCGTTGTCATCAGAGACATCTTCGTGCATAATCACAACACAGGAATATCACGAAAAGAATAAAAATTTATGTACAGTGTAGTAGTGGAAAATCCAACGATGCAAATATAGAAAGTTATGAGTGTACAAAGGATTTCACGTTTGCTTATGGAGTGGCGACCAATTCTCAGAATTAATAATGCTTAGAGGATTTTTAAGAGGTAATCCTCCTTGATATCCACCAATACCAAATTTGAGTAAAATCGGACCATTTGGTCGACAAACATTTCAACGCTTAAGGTGGGACTAACATTGTTCCGACAGCAAATAAATTCAAACGGGACCATCGCAAACTACATTGCTGAAAACGTACCCAATTGGAATCAGAATAGATAACGTCGCAAGGAACCGGGATAAAAAGACAGACAAAGGCAGTTCAACCGACATGAACACCGAATCGGTTCAGGATGCTTCAAAACTAAAATTTGACTGGAAATATTAATCTTGGTGGAAAAACCCAAAAGTGATCACTCAGAGAAGGAAGCAAAACATAGATCGAACAGAATACTATTTTAAGGCGCTCGATGATATAAGTACTCGTAATTTCAGGGAAATGTCCCCCTGTGAGGGGAGCCTTTCAAGAAATAGGTTACCGTTAATGACTTCCTGCCGCTTCCTCTCGTTGGGACTCAGCTGAGAGAAGACTTCTTCAGGAACAGAAGTCGTCCAGTCCGGAGGATCCGGCTCCGCTTCCATGTCCGAATCCCATGCCGTCGCCTGCTGACCAGGAGGTTGTCCAGATCCACCTCCAACAGCATCGAGACTCTGGCTCGGACTCTCCAAGCTCCTGAAAAAATGTGTCATAATTGAGTTAAATTGCTCCTTTCGGGGATCGTCAAATGTCATCCAACTTTTCAAGAATCAATATCATGTTGATCCACAATCTATAGGAAAACAGATATTCATACTTCATGCATGAGTTGACCATCCCAACCTATCAGCTACCCATTAGTTAATCTATTAACGAAGGTGATGGACAAGAACTATCCGCAGCAGTAATATTCCAGAGTTCATTCTACTCGAGTGTTGGTGTTCTATCAACTTGGAATCCTTCCACAGATCTTGAATCAATTCGCCCTATTTATGAAAATAAAAAGAAGTTGAGAATGAAATCATTGATAGTACACGCAGGATACAAATCACGATCACTGATCACTAGCTACTAGATAGGTACGTAGGTACATTTTGAACAAAAAAGGGTGATAGTATCAATTTAACCACCATTTATTCGAAAAAACTGAGAAATACCACCGATAGTTCTACTTCATTAATCTAACTTGATCAAATTCAAAATTATTGATAGAATATATAATTATTTCTATTTTGGATGCCTAAGGATGTGACATAAATATATATACAATAAATGTTGGGTTGAGGGTGAACATCCAGAGGAATGGGCCGAAATTATTATGATCCCGCTACTTAAACTAAACAAAAGTTCGAAAGATTGGAAATTATATTGTTTAATTTTATAATAATCGGGAATAAACCTGGTAATAATCTCCAAGTACTTATGAGTGATTATTACAGAAAATCCAATGAAACATCGAGTTGGATGTTACAATCATTTGTTATTATAATTGTTTATTTAATTGACGCGTCAATAAAAACTTTGAACTTTGGTACTTCACTTATTCGAATATCGATAGAAACATGAAAGACGTGACTTGTCATACATAATTCAACGATGAAGAGTCCCCCAAGGATGATACGATATTTATCGAAGTCCGACTGAACATGAGATACGTATATACATCAACACGTACGTAAGTATAATATTAAAATATAAACAAATTATTAGCGACGAACTCATTATATATGGAAGCAAAATGACTGTAGAAATACAGCAAGCGAATGGCAAAGTTTATATACAAACCATTCAAATTGAAATGTATTAGTGAGAAACATATTTTCAATACAATAAGTAGATACCTACAGAAGAAGAGAATGAGAAGTAGGAAGGACAACAGCGAAAAACCTAATATCACCAACACCATTTATGTAACTGTGTACCTATCATAATACTGTGGAAACCGAGAAAGAAACGAGTGAAGAACGGGGATGACCATAATGGCATAAATAGGAATAAATAAAATAGGTGAAATAAACTGGTGAAATCGACTAGGTACCCGAAGTCCAGAAAAGTTGATACAGAGTTTAGTGTTGTTAGTAAATAATGGAGAATTCCATTAGAAAGAAGATTATTTCCAGCAAAAAGTTTTGATGAAGGCTTTGCGCCTTACCTGGTTGAAAGACTAGAATTTGACGAGCTACCGGAATTTGATTTGAAAGAGAGGGCCTGAGCGTCCACTTCGATATCACTGAAAAATAAAAAAGGGTATGAACCAATTAAACAAAGAAATTAAAAGGGTAAAAAACCATAAAACCAAAAATGAAAAATAAATAAAACGATGAACTCAAATTCTGAAAAAGGAGGTGAGGAAAAAATTAAATGTAACTAGAGAAGATACGGAGAAAGTACATAAATACAAATAATAAAAACAAACTATCATTAAAAAAATAAATAAACAAAAGGAAAGAAGGTGATATAACCCAGGGGATGACTGCAACAGATTATATTTTTGGCGGGGGACATGTGCTACCTATCCAGTGTACCTCTTCTGGTAGACAAATATATTTAAAATTTGATTTGCGATTTTTCTAGGTATAGAGGAACTAACGGATTTTCCCACAATGTAATACTCGTATTGCTCATTTTGATGTTAATAATTTTCATTCACGAAATCTAAATAAGGTTACGAAAGAAATATTACCAATCTCGTAACAAAAGGAGTTCCCACACATAAACACAATATGTTTACAATATCAATTTATATTGGTGTGCTTCAATGGAGTATTAACCTTACCCATAATTATGGAATGGGCCTAGTTGATTTTACATCAATACCGAGCATTGATGTGAACGACATGCGTCATGAACGCTGGGCAAACTTATAGTAGCAGTGCAAAGGTACGATTTATCTATTAAAACACAGAAGTAATGCATTAGCAAAATAAGCCTGCAATACAGTCTAAAATTATCAGCGCGAAATGAACTTCAGTTTGTGTAAAAATCGTAAGAGAAAACCTGCAAAAATATATTTATTTGTTTTATCTATTCTAAGTAGACAGGAATGGGGAAGAAAAAGTTCCTCTAATTTATAGAGTAAAACAATATCAGCATATTTACTATTTGTCATTTTAACACTTTTGAAGATGAGTTTTGAAATTCCAAACTACAACTTCTCGATAACAAGAAAATTGAAAAAAAAAAACACAAAAATAAATGCATTGTTGGCATTGATCTTGAAGGAAGACCAGTTTGTATTACTAGGTGACAGGTCGCGTAACGATAGTGTTGTAACTCAACCATAAGATAAGATCTGTGGGTCATCATCTAGAATGCAATAACTAGAGAACTACGAGGCTCATATTACTCCACTAGCTTCCAAACCAAAATCTACGATATCATAATATAATTATCATCAATCTAGAAGAATCCGATTTATAATTTTGCTTGCGATGAACAACGTAAAAGGAACACATTAATTAATACCAAAATTGCATAGTATACTCATAGTATACGCACATTATTCTTTTCAACACCCAAGAACCCAATAAGGAATCTTGATTTCTCATTGAACCATCCAAATAATTTATTATCATAGATACCTTAATAAAACCGCATGGCTTCTCCTCCTCCGACACAACTTCTCATAAAATGTAAAATCAGTGTTTTGCTTTCATACCGCTTGATTGAAGCGCTAACTCAGGATAAACAGAAGAAATGGCGAGAAGCATGCGATGCAGGAACCAATGCTTTTTTTAAGTCAACAACGAGGAAAAAATGTTTTGCGATAGAGACCAGCGACATCTCTCAAAATACTCGGGTAGGTAGGGTGCCAAAGGTCAGATGTGAAATATTATTATTGAACCGAAACCAGGTTAACTGGAACAAACAAGAGAAAACTGTCCATCCAATTTGTAGAGGAATCAATCAAAAATTTTGACCAGAACTATTTTGATTTATTATTTTCAATAATCAACCTTTGGGATCGAGCAGCGAATTTGCTTGGTTACCATAAACCAATAAAATTTGATTTATCAGCTCCATTGTTATCGTCTAACAGTAGTGCTTCGAAGCATAGCGTTCCCGTCAGTCTTCTCCAAGGGGTGTAGAAGCTAGGGGATTGAATTTTCAAAACGCCCTAGCTCGAAAACATCAAATGTGAAGTATAGTTTAGTCACCGATTCCAAATAGATCACAATTTTTAGTGTCGAACGAGACCTCGCCGAGCTTTTCAGGACCGACCGTTCGCTCCCTTAAAGGACTTGAGGTTAAACGGAGAAAACAGGAGAAAACCGAGTGAGAATCGCAAATATTTCCGAGTAGGACAAATCCCCTTCAAAGATCAGCCGGTCAAGTGGATTTTTTCCTTTGTTTCCAACGAATGAGTTTCTTGTTTAGTTATACGTAGCGCCTTTGTTACCTACTGATTTCGTTATGAAGGACCTTCAACTCTGCTCTCGGGTAATAATAATTACAAGTACTTAGGTAGGTACTCTTTGGACACAAGAAATAATAATTTTGAACCTCGCGATATAATTACGATTGGTTCTTACAAGGTATACACCGATAGATGCAAATGGGTCTAATTGGTGATCTATGAAGAACAAAATAACCTGTTTTGTAAAAATTTGCAGTGTTTTTGAATAGATATTATAGGCGAAGTGATAAGATAATCTCCTCACTCTTAGATAATTATAAGATGGCAGCTAAACCCAGGAGCCCAGGATGATTATGGATTGACTTGCTCAGTTTCTTTGGGATTTTTAGCCCATAAGAACTGTGAGTTTTCAACAACGCAGTTTCAAAAAAGAAACATGGTGGACTACCTACTTATTATTCTAACACTTTTGTTCTCGACTTCATATCCATTAAACCATTAAAAAAAATGTCTATTAGAAAGAGTTGGGGAGAGGGATTTCACAGGATCGATGGATATCATTGGGGGACGATATGGGTTGGGATGGATTTTCGTTCTACCTCCCTCCTCGAAAACTCACTCCGACTGAATGCTGAGAACTTATTGAACCGATGTAAGTACATACCAGTCCGTAGTACATAACATGGAGAGAGAATTATGTAGGATGTCATTAATAATACAGATAATGTGGCATATAATTATGCATTACGGCATGTATTATGCTGCACTGAGGCAGCCATATCGCTCCGAATAGTAAATTTGTCTTGTGCTGAAGGTTGTAACTCATTTTTAATTTGTCCTACATGATTGAATATAAGTTGTATTCTTTCATGAAATTAAGTTAACGTGCTAATCGTATGCAACTCCAGGCCAATTTTTTGGATGAAATACTCTAACTGGGCAGAAATTCTGCAAGTTTGAACATTAAATATTTTGCTGTACAACTGCTTCTGAGATTTTCCTCACATGCTGAACAAATGTCCAGAGCACATTCTTGTAGGACACTTTCCCCTGGCCTGGCATAGGGCATATGGGTGCCATGGCAACTAGGGCTTGCTGAATTTTCCACGTGGCTTATTTCTCTCGCTCCCTTTGAAAGAAAAAATGAACGAGGGGTGTTTCCTAGAAAGGAAGTTTGACATTTTCTACGACCTTGCCCTTCCACACCAACGACCTTTATTAGCGTGGCCTGGAAGAGGCATCCCTCACCACCTCCCACACCGCATTTCAGCTTTTAATACCTTCGTAAGATCACAGTCCAACCCATATAACTCGTCTTTCAATTATCAAAATTCCACAGCCCTCAACATCCCTCATTATTTCGCGCTCGTTACCATGACAGAAAAGGAGAAACGAATCACATTAACTTGTACCATTCAAGGTAGATGAATAAGTCGAAAGATAGATAGTCCGGCTCGTTACTGCCGACCAGTAATCAGTACCGAACGGCTTTACTGATATTAACGCACTTTTTCTGCGAATTATTACTACCAACATGCTCTAGGCTGAGTCAGCATTATAATTATTAATAACAGCAAGGGTAAATCGTATTGTTATCGTCGGAAGATCACAATTTGACTATACCCGACTATACCCCCTGGTTCTGACCACCTCCGATAAGTAAAGGATCTGTGGCTACCTATTCTACAAACCGTGAGACTACCTACATGTATGCCAGTCTGCATCAAGATATGATGTGGTTCTTATATATTAGAGGGTAAGACATAGACATAGACATAGCCTAACTCTGGAGCCACGGTGAGCTCCGACCAAGAGCCCGCTCCCTTCTTCACTCCTTGCACAAATCAATTTTTCAATCCCTCAGTTCCATTCTCGCTCAGCTTCACTTTCCCAAATTCCATTCAGCTCTACTAATTACCTATACCACCAGACCCCTTTCCAGAATCCCCCGTGAAGTAAATGCGATGCTGAAGTTTCATTCCGACCTTGACTTCTCCTCCTCTCCCTTATCCCGAATTAGAAAATTGTATCTAAAATAATACTAAATGTATTGTTATTCTGGTAGACATTATTATTTTTAATATTTTTTTAAACTCTTGTCATATACCTACTTTATATTTTATGATTAACCAAATTGTAATTGGGCTTGCCCGTATTTTTAACAAATAAATAAATAAAATAAGAGCATGTTCAGCACCTTGATCTGAAAAGTGTTACTGTCTATATTCTAATAAAGTTGAAATGATTTTAGTCGCAACCAGGCGCTGCTCTCAGCAGTGAGACTTTTTGTACTGGTTGGAACAGTTGATAATAATATTGTAAAAATATTGAAATTTCTAGGTATTGTGATTATTGGGTCCCTACGAACTCATTGAAAGGAAACTCATCAAAAACTTGAGCTCGAGGCTTTTTGAGGAGTTTCTTCATAGGGTGGGACACTCGTCGAAACTGAATGGCTGGGAAAGTCGTCAAAAATATGAAATCTAATGTAAGACATGAATTTGGAAGATAAAAACTAGATGACAATTTTTTTCGATGAGTTTCCTGTTCCCTGTGGAAACTGATCAAAAGCTCGTAACGTGAGAGCCATCGAAAGGAAAGTCATCAAACCATTCCTTTGAAGGGCTTGCTACCTGCACCATACCGTTCGCTGACAAGAACGGGGCCAAGGAGTCTAGGTAGACCAGGCTT
>JAEMON010000003.1:25035362-25049521 GCA_030264115.1 Lygus lineolaris | reverse complement strand
GATATTTGGATTCTACGTAGGTATCTTGAAACGTAAAACCTCCAATTGTTAGGGGGGGTTACAATTTTTTTTCGTGCTCGATTCTAAAGGTTCATTATTGAAAATAATCTTGTGTCTTGTACTATGAATGTGGGGTGATAGTGTGGGATGAATCGAATACATTACCACCACTTCGCTTACCAGAACTGCTAGATAAATTATATTACAAAAGATTTCGTGTCTGTCGAAAGTCAGGACGCAAAGAACACCCCGGTATCAAGAAAGATATTAATACCTTCAACTTTCATTTGATCAGATCACCGGTGATGATAAAACGTGAAATGGTTTATTATTGTTACGGTTTCCATCACATTTGAATAATTTGGAACTGATCCTAAGGCGATCAATTATTAATAATCATTAATGATTAATTGAAGATAAGGTATACCTAATAGGTATACAAGGGGATTATTAGAAAATATTGAAGGAATTCTGCTGATATAGCGAAACAGAAAGATATGAAAAAGCTATACAAGATACTGCAGTAAAAAAATTGAGAAAAACGGTAAAAAGGGGTTCCGGGAGAAAACTATGGCCTAAGAGACGCGGGTGGCGCGGCGCCAGAAGGTAATCAGGAGGAGGGAAGTCGAATAGCAACCGGCAACGCGGATATTCAGGAAGTACGAAGCTGGTCTGACTACTCTCTTCCCTCCGTGAAAGGATATAATTAACCTAGGATAAATGCTTATGTTTAATGGATGACATACAATTAATATTGTTGTCACAGACTGATGAAAACAAATGAGCAGCAGTAAAACAGAATTTCGCTAACATTATTTATAAAATCAGGAAAATAAAATAGGCTATGCCCTGAGAGAAGTTTGTCGATACGCTTTATCTTCCATGATTAGTGTAACCGGACGGCCAAATGTCCTGGGATCGAGGTATATGGTGGATCGATTGGACGCAGTTCCACTTACGAATGGATATAGGGCAATCAAAATCAAACAATCCTAACGATCAAACGATCCTTAAACTCATGAATTTGCTTTTAAATGAGGGAAATGGAAAGTACATTTTACCTACGGTTTGTTCCAACTAGCGGCCGTTTAGGGGGAGATCAGATTTTAGCTGTCTAGAACATCTGCGCACACTCTTGTTGAATTTTTTAAAATAAATAAGATTTTGCGCAGGTGGTCTTCGTTACTAAAATATTCGACCTAACCCTGAACCTCTAGTTGGAACAAACCTCTAGGTCAACATAGATTTATAGTTCATGAAAGTGGTATCGCCTTCATTTATATTTTCTTGTAGTAGACTCCTCCTACTCCTCCTACTAGTAGTAGTCTAGAGAGAACGCCTCGTGCCTGTTTGGGATTGAATTAGTTTTCATCTGCTGACCTGATGTCATATCACGTGAAGCCTAAAACGACTAGAGCCTAAGTTGGTATTGAGGGTATCGTGCACAGTAACACACACAACACCTGTAGTTCCCCTCACGATATTCTTTGAAGTAGGTATGTGAAATCCTTTCAGTGGATTGAAAAATAATTTCCAGAAGAGTGATTGGTTGTTATTGGGTGAATAATGTGGCCCTGGTGGCACTCGAACCCACAACGCGTTCTAACCTACAGGAACTATAGGAACGCCACAGCTCCGGTCAGCCCAGATTTGCTCATGGAAATATACCGATTAATCCTTCTAATATATTTACGTTTAGAAGTAAGTCATAGCTATCCAACCATTCAGTAGTATGATAGAGATGAAACTCGCATACTCCGATTCAGTAAAAGTAACCGTCGAAAAGAAAGAAGAGGTGAAGCAGGGTTGGACGCCGCTCGGAACGATATCACTGTCCCACATTCAGAAGGTGACTGTCACGAGGAACTGAGTTGTCACGCCGATGTCAGCAGATAACATTCGGAATCAAACGCTTCGGGAACAAGCGGACAAAACGGTGAGGGAATGCTGTGCTCCCACACAATTCAGCTGTACCGCCGCAGCAGTTAACAGGCAGAAAGGTCGAACTGAAGACCGAGTTGAAGCTGTTAGCGGCATTTTCCTTGTTTTCAATACCCCTCAAACCTAAAAGCATGTGTTAAATTTTAATTGGACACTGACAAAATTGAATATGTAATTTGCAAATTGGGAGGGAATAGAAACCCTGGGATTGCCCATTGCTTTTAACCCAAGTGTTTCTTAGGTAAATGGTAGATATCTAGATGGAGGGTGATTGCGTCAGTTTTGAGTGCTTCCAGGTTTCACTTGAGAGATCTGGGAAGTACCAACAAAAATTCTCCATCTGATTCATTCATCCTTCGTAGGCATGCTTGGTGATGAATCAGAGGTGGGTGGTGGTCTGTATTAAGACTGGGGCATTATATATATATTTTTTTTTTTTCCCCAAGATAGGTAGAGGGGATGACTTCGAGATGTTAGGTGTGGGTGCATGTGGGTGTGGGTAGGTACCTTAAATAGGTAAGTATCCATATTTTGAGAATTTATTTATTTAATAGAATAGAACCAAAGAATCGGAAAGGAAGTGCAGCTTAATTGGACCAAAAAGGTGAACAAAAACAAAGAGGCATAGGATTTTCTCCTGTTTTCTTTCTGGGTACGGACCGGGGCTCATGCCCCAATGCTGGATGAATGTGTATTATATTCTACCATTTTATAAGTGCCTCTTGCTTTCCCGAAGGTGGACGTGAACCTCATTGAAAATCACTTATTAAACTCAGTAACAATAGGCTATACAGGGAACACAAAGACTTGAAGAATCGCATATTGCTTTGTCATTGAGTTCGCCCGAAGGTATACCAAATAAATAAATGCAAATAAATAAGTTGGTACTATAATAGCAGGTGCGCTGGTGAACTGATAGCTTGACCGTATTGTAGCCGGAATGAATGGATGATATCGATCGATTTCTTTTTCTCTCTGGGATGGAAGAGGGTTTCGGAAGCGGAGATTACGAGTGGAGACCGACCTTGCGGGTTGACCTATGCTATGTCAATAAATATCCGACTAATGAAGGTGGAGCCATTCACTTTGGGACCGGAAAAGGAGGGGAAGAGATCTGCGGCAAAACGGAATGAAAGGCATCAATCTAAGAAACGCCTTGCGGTAATATCGCGTCACGTGGGACAGAGGGAAGATAAGCGGAGTTTTACCTCATCTAAAACTTCTTGATGGATGAACTCATCCTCGTGACCTGCCCTCTCCCTATCAGCGAATTTCCTGCGGAAAGCCCTTTAAGGGTCGATAAACAGCGAGTCTGTGCCATGAAAAACAACACTCCAACAATAGCGGAATCAGGTGACTGAGCTATCTGAGCAAAACATCTAGTTATTCAGAAATAAATTGGCATTACATACAATGGATTTATGTTGAATACTATACAACTTTAAATCTACAGTCGGAACCACGAGACGGGTGACACGAACAGTGGACTAACCTTACGTTTTCAATATTCTAGAAACAGTATCATCAGATCGATTTGAAGAACAAGATTTCGATAATTAAGTGTTTGGAACTGTTGGAAATTCATAATACGAGACATCAACCTTGGAAGCATCATTTCCGATTTTATAGATACTTTATGCTATTTTCCATTACATTGCCCACAATATGATGATGAAAAATGGGGTTTTTCTCAATTTACTCGACCCAAATGTAACGATTTCAAGAGACTACCGACTATAGTTCGCTACCTAGATACCTGAGTTCGTGAAATGTAATTGCGTCGTGTCTTTTAAATAAATTCGTTCACCATAAGGTGGTTCTAAAATGAGGTATGGACATGGATCAGAAATTGCTTTTTTTGACCTCAGAATCCGATTCAACGCCTTCGAGAACCCGAGAATCACAATTTCCAGCGCCGAAATTCGAATAGTTCGGCTGGAATAAGCTAGAGGGAAAACGTGTGACGTCATTTGGTGTGCATATCCCTTTCAGGCGGTTCCCACGTGAAGGAGCGAGAAGGCAATACATACCAGATGACGTCATGAGCCTTTTCCTTTTATTTTTCGCCCTCTTCCGTTCATTTCCAGCCCATCATATTGCACCTTTTTGGGAAGCTCTCAGTTTGACCTACAATTTTAGAGAATAAGAAAAGGAAGTCAATTCCTCATCATACTCGTTGATTAAAGAGCCCCGAATCCTCTCGAACTCGTTAATAGGTGTAGTCGTTAATTAATAATTACTTTATGAAAGAGCACCTGCACGACATACAAGTGACTGGATCTGAGTTATTATCATTTCGCGATATTTTTAACGATCTTAATGATGTATTATTGTGGTACATCAGCTTGGAGCTTGCGGTGTTGAAAAATTGTGTTCACAGTTTTGTTTAGTCTAGAAGTTTTAAGGGTTGTGATAACTCCAAAGTTACAGATTACCCCCTCCTGGGGTAAGCCTGTGAGGGGTCTCATCCCCCTCCTCCCAAAATTAAGTCATCGGCTGATGAGCCATGGGTGGATGATAAAAAACCTATCTCTTCCACAGAGTGATAATAATCAACTACTTACTACACCTAATAAAGTCAAAACGTACCCTCAGCTCTATTCAACGAGTACTTCCGAGGAAAAATATAAATAATTTCTTGGAACGACATGGCACGAATTAAAACATGGGAAAACACAACATGGGAGACTATTTGTTGGATTTCCAAGACATTATCACGGATTGTGTGGGGTTAGGTCAGTCCCTAGACGGTCCCCCCCATTCCGCTATCGGAACAATGTTAGGGTCTACGCACGCGCAAACATCAATTCCCCCAAACACAAATTGTTCATCTGATTCGCCGATTTAACCAAAATGTGGAGAGCAGTTGAGGATCAGCCTCAGGATGATCAAAATCGCACAAGCTAGGAACGAGGCGCAATGAGGTGTGCACCCCAAAATGGAAAACACATAAGAATGGTTTTTAAATCAACTCACTTTTTGGTGTATCCGCTCCTTGTAACTCTCCGACCTGTTGATTGGGTTGGAAGGCCTATTTTTAGGGACATGTTGCGATCTGTAACAAAAATCGAGGAAATGAGAAGATCTTATGGCACAATATTATATTCAGTATAAATATTAAGTGTTGTGATATAATCATAGTTATTTATTATGATGAATCAATCGTTGGTAACCAGGTGTCATCACAGCTCTTGATGCTTGGTAACACGGGCTCCGCCAACCACGAAGCAATAGTTCTCAACATGTAGGTATAACTATTTTCAAGGACTGAATGCAAAAAAAAGTAGATGAGTGGATCATAAAACTGGGTTTCGGTAAATGTGAGGAGATAATCAGCAGCTCAAATGCGAAAATTATTAAACAGAAATAAGTACTAACCCTTTGTTTTTGTAATATCATCTTTTTAAGTGTTGTACGAGATAGTTGTTTTTTTCTTTCTTTAGAAGTTTAAATTTTGATTTTTGGAATTACTCTTGTTGGGTGACACAGGCCTAGCCTTCAACCCAACAATGCGTAGTGTTGTTCTTGCTTCAAGTAGCTTTTAATTTTTGTATTCTATGTACAACAAATAAATAAATAGAAAATAAAAATAAATAAACTATGTTAATGATTAATTTTGTGACGTTGTTAAGCCCATGCCCTGAAGATAAGCGATTCTTACGAGATAATAATTGTCCACCTGTTTTTTGGTGTCAAAGTTTCAGGTTCCGTGTCCTTCTGTCTCTCTATCGCAGTGGTTCTCAGCGTCATGAGCAATTTTTTCAGTCAGTAACACGAAAGTGAAAACATTCCATTTCGGGAACATGATTAAAGACTTGGAAACTCGATTGAAAAAAATTGTAACCTTCGTGACACAGGCGACTACAGGAAAATTCGTTACTGCGACATGCACAAGGATTATAGCTGGGTATTGCACTCGCAGCTGTCATCTTGGTCTACGCCTTTCTGTTTCTGACTGTAAAATATCTTCTGATCCTATGTTATTATTATTATTACATAATAAATAATTACATGTAAAAAGAAGAAAAAACTGAATATATCATCTATTTGGATGAATTTTCAGTACCTATACCTAGTTTTGCCGGGGACAACGAATTGACCATAGACATGTCGATCGAGCAGTGGTTCTCAACCTGGGACGCAAGCGCACCTTAGAAGGAGAAGGAGGGGGGGTCTGGAAATATCATATATATCATATGAATCTCAAAATCACACAAAATGGGCGATCCATTATATAGTTTAGGACCTCCTTGTATAACGTTCCATTCAAAAGACTCGCCAGACAAACGATGCAGATTTAATGGTTCGAGAGATGAACACTCACTTTTCAGTTTTGGTTTTATGTAACAACTGTAGATATTGTTTTCTCAAATTCAACATCATATTGCTACCAACTATATTTATCATCACTTGGTCTGATACAAAACTGTTTTTATCATGCATGAGAGAATATTCCAAGAACTATTAACTATGGAAGAACTACTGGTTATTTGCTACGCTTTTAAAATTTGGACTTCACCTCCAGAAAATGCGTAATCATAAAAATGGAAATAATTTGCAGTAGCTCCATTTTAATGAAAATACACTGAAATGGGCTCTGAGACCCAGGATGACTATGGCATGCCATCAACTTGGGTAATTGGCGACAGGACAAAATACTCGCTGATTGAATAATCAACTCATTATAGCATCATTTGGAGAAACGACTGCGCTATCGACCTTTATAGAATAAACTATAAAAATTGGTTCGCTTCATGGAAACAATGTAGGTTTATAGGCATCATGAGTTTTTGATCGAATACAATGGATTAACAATGAATAGCAAAATTGTCCAGAGCAGTGATTCCCAGGAGGAGGCATGGAAAAAATGTATAGTATACCTAGGTTCCCGAAGTTCCCAAATTCCGATCCTGGGAAATTGAATTGGGAACACTATGAAAAGTACCTAGTTTTCTTTCTATCACCTGTGACGTCATTGCACCCCAATCCCCCCTTAAATATGACGCCACAGGAGACGCAAAGTCGGAAAAATCATAGAAAGAAAACTAGGTACTTATTGTAGGAGAGTGATGTGGATCAACTTTCATTATTTTTAAAGTTATTTTTAAGGTAACATAATATGTAAGCTAGTGAAATAGGTGTACATCATAAAGAAATTATATGGTGAACCATAACCATCTCATACCTACCCACCACAGGTAAACACAGACCGCAAATTTTCTGGACTTCTTGGTCCATTTCATCTCTTCTTCGATAATTACCTCAAATCTATCAAAATTTCTTACCTATCATAATCATTATATATATCACCCAAATTTGATGTAGTTACATGTAAATTTTCTTCTGAATTCTTGTAACCCTATGCATGTATGGTAAAGCTACTTACGTTGGTAAACTCCTTTTTCTGTGGAATATTGAAGGTTGAGAATTACTGCTTTCCATAATTTCTAGGACCACAGTTAGAATTACCTCAAACACTTCACAGTTCAATTTCGAAAAGGTCCAACATTGACAGAAAATTCACCCTGTTAGTTAGACCTACGTTTACAGAATGGGGAAGCAGAACCGAGCGACGCTGTTGTGTGGGAAGGGTGCGGGGGGGGGGGGGGGGGGAGAGAGAAGCTTGCGCCCTCAGTTCCACCTTCCAGTCCGATCACTCTATACCTAAAGCTCGTTCTCACCTGAATGGCACACACACGTACGACGAGATGGGGGAGGAGTAAATGCAGACAGGAATTGTCATCGACTCTCATACACACACAAAGGCGCTTCGAACAGAGAGGGCTGCAAGGGGGTATCCCCGGAGCTCTCAACCGAATTAAAAGGGGCATATCGTTCACTAGCACACCACCCCAGCGTTTAATATTATTCTGAGCGACCTAGATTAGTATGGTCACGTGAAAACCTCTTGAACACGTGAGCCTTCTTCGTTTCAGGATCAACAAAGCTAAGTTAGGAAATCTCTTCTTTGGAACGTAAAAGTGAGGGAAGAACTAGAACATTTTGATGGAATTATCATTCGAGTATACTTATTACAGCCCGGTGGATCAGGATAAACTATGTACTCTGGTTTCTTTGAGGAAATCAGACCATTATTATATTGGTTTTTTTCACAATCAATGCTACCCCTCAAACATGAACATCTGAAATTGCTAGTAGGTTCACAATGGAGGACCATGCCTTCATTGTGGCCTCCATGTAGGGAAAGAGTCTCCTCAGACAATTTGGCATGATTGGTGATCTATCCGATTTCGATCATACGCGCATATGTCATGGATTAAGTTTAGGAGGACTTGAATTTCAATCCACTTTGCGATCGTGTACATAAAAAATGTTTGTTTCCCACCCTATAGAAAAATAATATTAAAAAATGTGGGTCACAATAGATCTCTTTTGGTCTCAGTGACAAGGGGCTCCTCCCATCCCTTTTCGAAAAAAAATAGGCCAACAAATAGAATAGTGTTGGGTATAAAAAGGCTCTATGAACAATGGGGTCTGCGCATGATTTTTTTTTTTACAATTTTTATTGAAAGGGAATCGATTCAAAATGGGCAAAGTGGGGTTATTTCATAATTATGTGGTCTCCCTATTTTTTTTTATCGACGAAGAGAAATGTGAACGTTTGAAGAAATGCGCGCGGAAATGGAGCGCGCTGATTGGTCGAAGGGTTTTTAAAGGGACAACAGGGGGCGGTGACTTACGTACCTCTGGAGGTACTTACGTCACACCCCCCCACGAAATTCAAAACATTCCATTTTAACATGACGATTTTTCTGCTCCCACATGGAGTTTTTTGTCTTGATAAATCGTGTTCACTCGTCATGGCAACTCAAATAACATAATTAATGGGTTTTTCCAATTTTTATTTCTCGTGCGCAGACCCCATTACCAACACCCGTACTAGAAAGAGTTCCTGTTCTTACTGTACTGCACTGTACTGTACATGCCTTCACCTCTATCTCTTTCTACATCTCTTGACGCTATCTCTGTCAGCTTGAACGCATTCAAGCCCAAACGGTACAACAACGGTAGACAAACAGATAGATTAGTAGTTAATTCGTTTTCAAACTTTGTGCTGATTTAGATATTAGAACTTACGGTAGGTACCTATGTAATGTATGGAACATGTATGGAAGAAATGGAACAAGACGGGAACAGATCTGCTTGGATATTGAAGGAATTTTAAATCAAGCACACAATCTAAATGACATGAATAAATAAATCTGGATATCCTCAAGTAGGTAATTATTATATGAACAGCGTCGCCTTTATCGTTGAAGGATCGGGGCCTGAATCGGGAATGGCATGACTCAAATCGGAAACACATGTATCCACGATTGAACGAGGCTGTTACCTACAAAGCGAAACTTGTCACCCACGACTGGAAATGATTCACTGCCACTCCTCGGTCCTGGCGTGTCCAATACAGCTCATAGCTGGGACTTGAGCCAAGGTTCAACGGGTCTGTTGATGTTGGGCTGCTTTCAAAAACAAGCAGAGGGGAGCCCCAAACAAAGAGACGGAGTTTCAGCTATAGCCATTTCATCGAAAATAGATGAGAATTCCTGTTTTCGTCTTTTTGTATACACCTTACAACAAACAAGTTTAGCATAATATTATATAAGATGCTCTCCTGCGGTGCTGCTCTGCAGAGTTGGGATAAAGTGAAACACCTCAACTTAACACCCAACTTGACTGATTTTATTACAAGTTACCAATCCAAACAAATAACACAATTTGTGGCGATATTTCTTGGAACTCCTTATATTTATGTATCGGTAAAATTGGGTGGGAATTGGGACTTAGACAGCATTTCCACATCACATGTGGAGATGCTAGGGAAGTCGGACGTTTGTCCGATTGCCTACAACGTTGCATTCTCTTGAATAACTTCAAATTGTATTAATTTAATCTCAACTGTAAGGTTTCATGTCAATTCATAATTTAGATTCTGTACAATCGTCAGTCCATCGTTTTGGCAACCAAATTATAATCCATATAGACATAATAGAATCTTTTATAGATCTATATCATTCCGACGGGACGTCTAGATTGTGATGGAGTCCTATCCCATTATAACTTTCCATATTTATCCACTATTGTGATATTGACTTGTTGAAATGAAATCAAAACTTTCTCTCCCTAACGAATAGTACCTGTGGTAATTTTTGTCTCCCTATTCGGTGTGTTCTGGAACGCCTGTTTTCTTATAACTTGACCAGCACACTGAAAATTGAAGTTTATTTTCAGTTCCATGATATTTGTTCGAATGGCTAACGTACTTCGTCAGCAGGAGAAAAAACCAATCGATTGACTGAGAGGAACCAATTTCCATTATACAACTATATTTATTAAAAGATAGTTTTATTCCCAATTAAAAACAGAATAACAAGGAGGGCGGACAGATGAAGAGTGGGAGAAATGGAGGTTCTGTAGGAATATGAATGTAACGCAATAGGTACGTAGTTCAGTACGAAGGTACTAACACCTTTTTTCGGATCACGGAAGTACAGTTAGATAGGTACATTGAATTTATTGTTTCCGATACCTACCTATTTATTATCTGCGAACGCTATTGGTCATTCCAAGCTCATCGATCTCCAAGCATATTGCTCAAACCATAAGTAAATTTTTTTTATAATAATTAGCGAATTTTCGAAGAAACATTCAGCTGTTGCAATGGCTTCAAAATTTTAGTTATCCAAATTTCTGAGAGGATTTTCCATGGAAATCCGTTTCAGACCATTCAAAAGCAATTCCTGAAGTGTAAAACTATGACGTGACAACATCCGACTATTGGATCGATAAACAAAAAAAAAATCAAAATGTCAATAATACCTATCGAAAGGAAAGATGAGGACCCTAAAGGCTCAGAGTATGAAAATGTAGGGGCGAAAAAACGTATTTTTCTTGAGGTTTTTGGTGTAAAATGCCATCTTAACATAATAGAATATTTAGATATTTACCTACATGGTTTATTCGGAATCAACGAAAAATTGCCTATAAGAATTATCCACCAAATCGGTCACAATGATTCTCTGAAAATCCGCTCATCAACTCATGCTGCATGACTGCAACTTTTTAAATATAACAATTAACGATTCATTGATAACCATGAGCAAAGCTCTGTGTGTTAACTATAGAAGTACGAGGGAGATATAAATGTTCTGGAAAATGAGATGAACCTCAGAGTTAATGTTGAATGAAAAACAGGGAAGTTGTAAAATAAAATGACAGCGATGGGTCGGGGTTCTAGGTGAACATAAATAATAATTTCATTGGAAACATTCACAAGGAAGTCTGAATATAAATGAGAGGAATACGGAAACCCCAGAAACTTCTTTCTCCAATGCAATAAAAGCTCGATCAACTTTACCCGAAGGTCCATCCGACATGAAAGCCAGGAGAAATTCAAAGTGAATGCGAGGAGGAACATGAACTTGAATCCTAATTGAATTAATTAGGCGGCCCCAACCTAATTTAATTGGATTTCGCCGTAGAAGGGGTCACCCTGTCACGCGAACAGAAGAGCCACCAATGAGCGACCCAGCCGAAGAAGTTCCAACCAAGAGATTTTTTTTCTCAAGATGTTTGGATGAGTTGAAAGCACGTCGAAAGCGAATATTTCGGTGAATCCATTCAATTCGCGAGACTTCCATGATGAAACAACGTGTGAGAGTAAGTTGGTCTAATACTCAATCATTAATTGGGTAGTAAATGGAGAGCCAGATAAATAATGAAGAACTCAATAAAAAACTAAAAGATTATCCAAATTAATATTAGGCTATAGTCTGTTTCAGTATGCTAACATTCCGTTATCTCAGCCACACTGTATGGACTCTTAGCTACAGCCTCAACGAAATCGGAGTTGATGTTCGAGTGCGATCGAAACAGACAAGACAGATGAACATAAACATATGGGTACATACTAGACAATCATATACCTACGAGTACGAGGGATATGTTTTGCATTTATTATTTGAACGTGTCTTACACTTTAATGATAGAATGATCTTAGCTAGATGAACAATAATAATTGGGAACAAACCAAGGGGCGCCACTACCTATTTTTGAAAGATTAAATGACCACGTGGTTCAAAAATAATATGGCGTGCCGCTCTTGGGGTCCACTTTCATCCATGTTATGAACAATTGCAATTTAAATGTCGCGCGCAATTTTGCGAGCTTACTGAACAAGTTGCGCGCAGCCGAAAAAATCAAATGAAGTGTCAAATTACCATAGATTTCCTGGAAGGATCCGAATCAGCAATAAAGAATAGGGCCATCATTTGAGGATACAGTGTCAATAGCGCATGATTTCACAATTTTGTCCTTTTTTCAACCTACAGAAAAAATCATGAAGGATAGGGTTGATCTGGTATTTTTCGGCACATAATTGAACTCCCCGCCGCCCGTCATTGAGAGAGGACGAGAGGTTTTTTCCACTTTTCGGGCCGTCTAGCTCAATTTGGGGCGTAAAGTGGACGGTTTTATTAGATTTTTGGATTTTACGTAGCTATCTTGAAGGATAAAACATCAAATTTCGAGGGGCTAAAAAAATATTCTTATTCGTGCTCGATTCCAAAGGTTTATTACTGAAAATATAAACCAAAATCCTATCCTTCAAATCTAATGTCGACTCCAATGAGGACACCGATGGAGAATAAACGCACGAATTCCAGTTAAAAGGTACATGAATAAATAGTTAACAGTAGCAGTCATAACAGTAGCAGTAGGTACCCACTGCCAAAATGCTGTTAAACGAGTTTCACAAATGACGGACTCAAATATATTATGCACACGATGAATCGCTGAAAGATGCAGTTAAAATATTTTTCATCTGTTCTGCAACTACACCTGCGTGGGGAATTCCGTGAGTCAGCCTCCTTGACCAAGCTGCCCCTGCCCCATCCATATACGTGAAATGCTATTCTCTTCAGTTCCCTTCTGCGCGATTCCTTATTCGGTTGAGCATTTCGTACCAGCGATCTTTCGAAACGCTTCGTTGCGACTTTTCTAAATGTGTGCGATTCACCTTTAGGGAATGCTTTTTTATAATGAATCTTATCCTGTTTATCCTATATGTAGTGGCATACGAATAGCATTAGCAGCGCCTAAATCCCACACTAATGAGGAGGGATAAACTACTATTCGTTCATCAGTACGGATAACTGTATCATCCAGAAGGCCTTGAACTGCTCGGAAGTGAGGGGCGGGCAACCAACTATTATACAATGAGAATTATAAATACACTTCCTACTTATGGATATTTTATAGTGCCGTTCATCAGAATCATTATGGTTGATAGAAGACGTATTTAATTGCGAGGTAGCAACGGAAACTGAGCGCAAACCAAGAAGAGATGAACTCTTCAAACACTTCCCACAAATTCACGAGTCTTCGATGTATGAACCCAATTGAGGCGGTTGGTGGAAGAAGGAAACACATCAGTGATGTGTATTTTTTCTGCAAAACGCGGTTTTGAAGTCTCTGACATCTAGATTGTATGGTCTAAAAAGTGAACCAATCTGACTTCAAGTGGATCACGCACAGCCTGGTTCACATGGAGGAGTAATTGACGTAAAAATCGCAAAACGCAAAGACTTAATATAATTTGATTGCCCAATAACGTTTCCGCGTTTTATACGTGCGACGACTTTTCAACCAGATTGTCTGCGATTAGGAAATCTCGATTTTTTAAGCTCTTTACGCCGAGAAGGAAATCAGTAACTAAGCGACCGTAGCCAGAAGTAGCAAGTAGTGTAGCCAGACCGTAGCAAGAAGAGTTTTTTAAATGTGAATGATTTGACGAGGTTTGCGTTGTTTACGCGAACGAGTACGGCGTTGCGTTCTGAGGAGTTTCCGTCATTAAGCCTCCATGTAACCAATCATGATCCCATTAAAAACACTTACATTTCTTGGAAATTATTGGCGGCCTCTCCTTCCTCCTGCGGGGTTTCCTCTCCTTCCCGAGTCGGGTCAGGCCTTTTTTCACTTCTCGTCGAACCTCGCGAGCTCTTCTCACTGCTTCTTTCACCTGGAACCAATACAAAAGCGCATCAGTATGAGCAGTTTCAAATTCAGCAATAAACCTAGCCTACCCGTTAGGTTTCTTTCAGGGCCGGCCTAAGGCGAAAACTGCAAGTGTGCAAGACTCACATTTTATGCCTCTACCGGTGGGTCTGAAGGGGCATGGAATACCCCCCAGGTAGAAGGGG
>JAEMON010000003.1:25010633-25023895 GCA_030264115.1 Lygus lineolaris | reverse complement strand
AAAATTTGATGTTTTACGTTTCAAGGTACGTTGAATCCAAAACTCGAATAAAGAAAAAATCATTCTGTCCGCCGTACGCGGGACTTTCCTTGGTCAACATGGACCAAAATTGATAAAATTTGGTATAACGGCCGTTTGGGGCCTAATTGTGCTCCGAAGCTTGGCTTTACCGTCAGTCTTCTCTACGTGGTAAAAAACAGGGGATGCAATTTTCAAAACGCCCAAGCTCGAAAACTTCAAATAGGAAGGTATATTTTTTCAATCGATTTTGAGTAGAACACAATTTTTAGCGTCGAATGAGCCCTCATGGAGCATTTTAGGACATACTGTTCGCACCCTGTAAGGATTCAAGGGTTGAACGGGAAGAAGAGCAGAAACACGAGTTCGAATCGCAAATCTTCCGAGCAAAGATCTTCCCCGTTCAATGATGAGCTGTTCAAACTCTTCCTTAGTTACTGAATTTAGTTAAGAATGAATGACATAACTCTCCGATTATAATAATTACAAGTAGTTACTCATTGTCCCCAAGAAATTATTCTGAACCTTGTGGTATATTTAAGGAGGTAGGTATCTTAAAATAATAAACCGTTGTGTAATAATTTGCAGCGTTTTATACCTCACTTGTGAAGCTGGTTTACCAGCGTCGAATTTCTCGATGATTTCAGTTGTTGGGAAACTATTTATTCTTCGGTTAAATGATTTAAGCAGTTACCGCATGCAATGGTGAGACTAGCGTAATTGGTTCGTTACGGAAATATCGGCGGCAGTAACTTTGGAAAATTGTCAGTGGGTTCTCGATGTGATCGAACAAAGCGAGACTCATACGTAAAGAACACCATCAGTCAATACAAAAATAACGCGACGTCATCGAATTATTATGGACAAGATAAAACGTTTATTTCAATTATGGAAGGGCGGGCGAGGATCGATTCGACAACAAATTGCACCTACAATGCGATTTACGAGTCATCACTCTGTTTCTCGAATGGACTAGAGTTTGCATGAAGTGGAAAGGGGCTCGAATCAAGTTACAACTGACAATCACAGGATCCAACCTCTACAAATACGCTTACGTAGAACTGGAATTTCAAAACGTTTCACCATTCTCCCCATTGAAATTGTGTAGAATGAAGTCCGTTAAAATATCAAAATTCGAGGCTTGGTTTCTACATGTATGAGGATTTGGATTGCAGATTCTAAATTTGCGTGTAATTTCATTCGAAAATGTAATGTGACGGCTTCAAACTACCAAGTATGACGAAAGATTTTCAGTTTGTGTTATTTCTGGTGTGGAAAAGTCAGTACCAGTAAAAATCTCATCGACTTTCAAGGTGACCTCGAGTAAAATGAAAATAGAAGTCACCACGCGTAATAGGTACGCATCGTTATAGAACTTCAGTAGTCCTATTATACCAGTAGTTCTATATCGATGGTAATACCACGTTACAGCGAGGAAATTACCCCAAAGCATGCATCATGCTTGGAAGCGTAATCTATTCACAAAACACGTTTTGTTGGCGTTTTACTCACATTTATCGTGTAATTCTTATATTTGGAATCTACGGAAGAATGATGAAGAGTGCCATTACAAGGGTTTTTTTATGAGGTGAATTAACGAAAATAAATATGTGGCAAGTAAAATACCTGGGATACCTTGAATACGACGGGTATCAGTCGATCGGAAATGGGCGAAAACCGGTCGTATAAAGAGAACTACCAGCTACCCAGAGACCGTGACGTCAAGCGGAACAGTTCCGCTCGTTTTGTTCCGAAAATACACGGCATTTTGAGCTGAGTGGTTTTATCAGGATTTGAGGTCGTATGCAAAATCCCTACCCACTAGAATATAAGTATCATTACTTATAATAACAATGTGTGTTTCTGTTTGTAGGTTTGTTACTCAACCCCTACCAAACCGCAACTCCCATGTTGATGGGGGTTTGTCACAAAATGATGGTTAAGTTCATGGCCAGGTTATTTGCTATAGGAGAATGCTCTCATCTTCTTCCTTCCCCTACAGAATCTACGGTCCTTCATGACCGAAGAAAGGGTAAATAAGTTTGTCTATTTCGTCTATTATTTCCATATCACCGTGAGCATTGATTTGCTGTGGTAGCATGTTTTGAAAGCACGGAGAAACTTGAATCTATAATTCGACGCTGTGTTGATGGGGTTTTTCCAGTTGAAGTTCCTGTGACTTCCATTTTGCGTTTACTAGACCAACATGTTTTTCCTAGAATGACGGAAAATGTTGACCCGTGCTACGCACTCACTAATCGCTGTATTGACGCAGTAGAAGAGATAATATTATGTAGTTCATTAGACAAGTCCAAGCTCTTATAATGGCACACTGGCAACCGTGAATCGCCTGCACGAGGTTATTTCATTCGGAAAGGCATTCCGAGAAATAATATCATTCCCCAGGTGGGCACGGGGTGGTTAACGTCATCTGTATCGATTTTACAGCACTAGTTTCCGCTACACTTCCAATCATCGGACACCCCACATATAGAGACATTTCAGGAACAACCTTCCATTAAGAACAACTGAGAAATCGTAGGTTCAAGGAATTCACGTTTTTGTGCATGTGCACACGCTGATAAATCCGATGGTGATGGAATTGATAGGGGACCGTCACGGGGCTTCCCTGTACAATCTCTGAAAATGTCAGCGAAATTAGTTGAGTAGTTCCGGAGTTATGGCTATGAAAAAAATTTCAAAATTGCGCACGCGCAATAGGTATTTCTAACTAGTAGGTATTTCTTCAACCTCCAACTACTCTCTAAATTTGAGCGGAATAGGTCAATTACGAATTGAGAAATCGTAGTTTCAGGGAATTCACGTTTGCGCATGCGCACACGCGACTTGTGGTCTGGTAGCGATGAAAGTCATAGGGGACCCCCCTGCCTCTACCCGAGCAATACAAAAAAATTTCACCGAAATATGTCGAGTAGTTCCGGAGCTACGCCCATGTCAATAAATCTCAAGTTCGCACTTGCGCAGTAGCTATTACTAATCCAATCGTGACGAAATTCATAGGTGATTGTATTAGAGTTAGCCCCCAACTACCCTCCAAATTTGAGCGAAATAGGTCAATCAGGAACTGAGATACCGTGTTCCAAGAGATTCACGTGTGTGCATGCGCTCACGCTACTAGTCGTCCGCTGGCAATGAAATTCATAGGGGAACGTCACGGGGCTTACCCACACAACACCTGAAAATTTCATCAAATTAGGACTATAACTAACTTCATATAGTTTTGCCTGGGGCAAGGAATTAACGGCAGACACGGAACCAAATAATTTCGTCCAAAGTATGTAAATAGAGGTATAACCAGGGGTCCAGGGGGCTTGCCCCCTGGCGAGGCGCGGAGCGCCGAGTTTTGTTGCAATTCCGTAGTTTCCTAGAAAATGATGGCATAAACCATGGAAACGTTGGAACCAAATCGTCCTTATTTCTGACTGAGCCTCGACAACCCCTAAGCATAGTAAACATAACTTCTTCACCCTTTATATTTATGTGTGTGTCACTCCAGACGATATCCCACCCTGAAATCGATCTAAAAACTCTACAGAGAAGGAAGCCAATGTGCATACAAATGAACATGCTTGCACACGAGTCTGCAACACATTTGGACATTTTGTCTTTAAAGAAGGGATTCAGGGGCCATCGAATAACGCTACATCACCTACCCCAGTGGCGTAGTTGTTATACGTTGTATGTTATGTTTACGTACTTGCTCTAATTCACATATTAGTAAACAAACTGACGGAATGTTAACGTGCTCTACAAAGAAGGGGGTCAATGTGCATACAAATGAACATCATGGTATTTAGGGATAAATTGAGAGCTTTCCAAAGAGTGGTGTACGATTTTTGTGCGATGAAAATTGCTGAAGTTACTTTTCCCTAGCTACATATTGGTTGTAGGTGAAAATCATCACAATTATTTTGTAACAAATTTGGTAACGCTTTTTGCTAACGGTTTTTGAGTTATGTGCCAGAACAAAGACATAAAATGTCACATTGTTCAAAAAGCAGTGAAACGTAAGAAGCAAGGGGAAATTTTGATTTTGGAGGACAACATTTTTTTTTCATTTCTTTCACAAATACCTACGAACTTCGCTCGTGAGGAAGCAAAATGTTCATTATAAAAGTCATAAACAAGTTTTATCTCTCTTGGGTCCCTCTTTTACAACAGCATGGAGGCAGGACTTTCGAAATACTATAGGGGATAAACGGGAGCATTGATCCCAACAGTAGGAACGTGAGGTACTGAGAGACTGAGACTGTGAAATCCGACTTTCTATGTACAATACGACCTAAACGAGACTGCGTCGCCCTTGGATCTCGCCGAGTTTGGTAGTTTGCCAAGGATTTCCACCTTCGCTCAGGATCTGCTAAAACCCCGGAGTCCCGTATTTCCGGAGGTTTACTGCTGTGGACCCTAGGTGCCAGAATCATGCTAGCGGATATCAAAACTGCTACCGAGCTACGTTTCTTGGTTTAGACTCTCCTAACAATCTCTCTCAAACTCTGAGCGACAATGTAAACTCCACGAATTTAAGATAATATTTGGTTCCGAGTCGATCGGCGTTGTTCTCACTTTTGAGAGCCACAATTTTTTTCTGTCCTAATTGGATTCAATTTCCACACGAGTGTTACGTATTACTATGTGAGTATATACATCCAGATGTACATTCGAGTCTGTATGTCAGTCTGTGTATCCGCGAATCCCTGCCACAACTATAACTTCCAAACATTCTCATCCGATTCAGATGAGATTTTCAGGGATTGTGTAGGTAGGCCCTAGATGGTGTCCTATGAAGGTACAGAAATGGGACCAATACAACGTGTATAATGGAGAGAGTGAGTTCTCGATCGTATATTTATGTTTGCCAGTTCAGAAAAATTTAATAGATAAGTAGATACGAGTTTTATTGTACGAGAGAAATGTATCGTGGATGGTGTATTTCAACTATCCTCAAACTACCTTAACAAAGAAACATGGCGAAGTAGGCCACTGGGGCACACACACCGACATTCCAGTTGTTCACCTGTTACAGCTACTTGTTTCAGAGTGTTCAGACATGCTGATTACAACCATTTAGTTGATTTACAAATAACTTCCTTCTTTAGCGCATATGCCCCGTGACTCCCCGAAAAACGGTTGAGCCGTTAACTATTTATTTATCAACAAACATGCGTTTCGTTAAAGAAAAAATTGTGTGCTCGATTCCAAAGATTCATCATACAAATAAGAATCCAAAAGAATCAAACATATAGCTCTAGAATCCATAATTTACGCAAATTAAGTCTTCTATAAGGGGTAGAAACTGTGGGATGAAATTTTCAAAACGCCTAGGTCGAAAACTTTAAATAGGAAGGTTTTTTTAATCGATTTCGAATAGATCACAATTTTCAGCATCGAACGAAACTATATTACCAACCGACCACTCCGAACAAGGGCTTGGGGGTTGAACGGAAAAAAAGAGCAAAAACACGAGGGTGAATCATAGGTCTTCCCGAGTATGCTAAAGTCCCATTCAAAGATCAGTTCATCAATGCAACTTTTTTCCATTTCCACCGAATCGAGTTTCTTGTTTACACTTATAAGCTTCTTTAGTTATGTACCGAATTACGTTGTGAAGGACCTACAACTCACGAATAATGATAATTACAGGTAGATATACTCATTACAAAAGAAACAAATATTGTGAACTTCTGATTCATTGTTACGGTAGGTACTCGATATAAAATCATTGATCTCAATAACAGGAAAGAGCTTTGGGCTAATAGTTTTTGGAAAAATGTATTGACCAATGAGGTCTTTGCAGATGGCTGATCTTAACCGAAAAAAATAACAAACCGTTTTGTGCAGAGTTTTTACCAGAATTATCTCATATAACCAAGGTGTTTCCTAATTTTCGTTAATATTCCGTAAACTCACTATCAATTGCTCAAACGTCCAGGATGGATTTACCTGTAACAAAAAAATAAGAAAATTAGCAATTAATTTTTCGGGAAACAGCTTCAACTTGAGCTGCACATCACAACACAAAGACATATTACAGCATCAGCAAATTAGGTAAATAAGGGTTTTAAGCAGAGTAGTAAACAACAAAGCATCGGAATGCAACACAGAACAACAGAGCGACAAGCTCAGAGATCTCACATCGGGACAGAGTCACTTGATTCATACAGATTACTTGGTGTTATTATTCAAGCTCAATCCGTTCTAACTATATTATTTTCAAGGAAAATAATTCACAAATAACTAAAAATCGAACTATGAAATATGCAAAGGACTCGAATGAATATCATCGAGATCCTAGCTTATCACTATATGTTTATTAGTTAAATCGAGTACATTACGATCGAGTTGATGAAAAGTCATTTATAAAGCACGTTTCACACGTTTAAATAAAAGAGGTCAGTATCAGACTTCTTTACTCTCATACAAACTGGCGTTTGACACGTTCGTAATGAGGCGTTCCAAATTTATAATTTAGATTTCTCTAAATAATCGTCAATCGTTTGGCTTGGAAGCTATCACTTCGAACAGTTCAATTCTCATTCGATAGACGGCGATTCGAATTGGGGACTCCGGCGTTGGCCGTCGCCCAGCCGAAATGAGGAGTAACATCGGGGCTCTAGAGCCAAGAAGAGCCGTCTCTACAGGGAAGTGTTCAATGACAAGAACAACATATTCTTTTTCAGGTAGGAAGATGTTGGAAAGATGGTAAAAATAGAAATAGGCTTTGGGGAGTGAGTAAACAGTGTGATTTATCGGACAGTAGAATTACAATATTAAACACCTATAACAAGTACACAATATTATGTTGAACTGGACTTAACTCCTATGCTGAACTGGGCATAATCTAATCGCTCTTTTGGGGTTCTACCACGAATCGCAAACTTTATTGCACTTTCCAAATCTGACAAAAAACGATTTATTTTAGTGGTTGTGTCACACATAGACGGTGATGGTCTCTTGTGAGTTTCTGGTAATCATGTTTAATAATATTATTGGGCATTAATCTATGACATTTTTTTTTTTTTTCACCTTTTTTGTAATGCAAAAGAGTGCACGAACAACATATAAACCCACAATTATAATCCCTACAGAGGGTAGGTAACGATCCGTCATTCGTCAACAACCCAAAAGTTGAGATCGAACAAAGCCTCATGGGCAGTGGGTTGGATGCAACACTAGTTAGCCACGGACCATTGGACAGGACACAGCTCTGAGCTGAACGAGGAGCTTCGGACACAACTCCCAATATGCAGGTGCGGAGAAATCCGCGTTAAGGAACGGTATGTACCTAGCTATGTGTCTCTTACGAAACCAACAGCGTATACCCGATTCTACCAATATTATCCACCTGCTCCAAAAGCAATGGAAACTCATCACGGAAAGCCCCAGGCCATTGTTTCCAGGTTTTGGTGTATTAAAGCGTTCTGTCGAGTGTTTCCATGTAGAACGGATATCCAAACTCCCGGAACGCTTCCTTGGCCATCCTAATAAGGTCATCCATGTAGCAAGGACAAAAACTTGTTACACTGCCAAATGAAGCATAAAGATGAGAAGATATGTAGATACCTGGGAGTTCTGACAGATTTCATTAAACAATTTGGAATTTGAAACTGTTATATTTTGTGAATTGTTAAGGCGGTTCTTTAAAAATTTCTGAATTGTTTTCTGAATACCAAGAACTTTGGCCACTAACTACTTTTTTTCAAAACATCGTCAAACTACTGTTTGACCTCATGAAACCATGATTTGAACCATAAATATTTTGGGATTTAACAAATAGGTACGTAAGTGCTTTCTTTCTCGTATGTAATTAAAGGTAGTGTAAAAAATGAACAACTCATAGGGAGTCATGCATTTGATGGTACGAGTATCAATCAACCTATTTACCATAAGTTTCTCTCGTCATTAAAAAAAAAAATTAGTGTACTTCTCATAATAATAATCTAGTTGAGGGGTGTGGTGAACCCGCAGGAAGCGGCAGAAGGAAGATGGAAAGTTGATGGGAGAATGCGTGAGCCTGTTGGATCGGACCAGTCACAAGAACCGGGCAACAGATCGAGACCTTGGCCTACAAGCGCCAACAGCAAGGCCCAATTACGGAGGGAGCACTTTACCTTGGATAACACTTCCTCCTCCTTCCGCTACTTGGTATGCACCCGTACCCCTCCTAGCAAGATTTAGGCGGTGAAACCGTGAATCAACTAATTTGCCGTTGAACATTCACTTGGGAAACATGATTCGAATCTACGACAACTCAAGCACGCAGACACTCCCATTTCTTCAACATTCTAGAATACTAGTGCAATATAATGCCATTATTCGCATGTATGGTTAACAAAGTGCGGGTATGCCAGTTAAGTATGCCTGCAAGTGAACCTATAATGAATGTACATATATTAGTGAGTGCATATAAATTTGTCCACCACCATAAAAATCTTTGTATCTCCTTTACAGGGGAATCGCTCATTTCTAATCAATCATCCAAGATATCAGTATTTAATTAGATTTTCCATTAAGGAACAATTTTCAAGCTTTCAACTGTTCTGGAAAACGGTTTCATTTTAAAAACAGGTTTAACCATGGATCAGTTTGGTCTCTTGAACAATTAATTGGTGGACTATCCTAGCAGAATAAACAGCGAAGGTAATAGCGGTTTCTTTTTTAATGTAATAACGGTTCTCTTCTCTTTTATTCACCAATGGTGAATCACCACTGATTGTAAAACTTCCTTCTTTAATTTCCTCGCGGGTAGCGGCATTTTCAGTAGCAAATTCTTATTTTCAATTTCCTAGCAATTTTATCTCTTCGATTCCCCATAGACATATCCGAGTCTCAAGACTTTTTTTTAGGGCTGCCATTGCTGCTCTTTGTGGAAGTCCAATATAGTGAATTCAAGTATCTCTGTCGTAAGGCCAGAAAACATTGTTCGCTGTCACAAGATGTCAGCGATAATTAGGGATGCATGTACGTTAATAATTCAATAACAATTTAAACAACGCTCGGGATGAATAGGACTCTCGCTGCAACAGACCCTTCAAACCACAACAAGCATTTTACAATAACAGTAGAGAAGAATGAGAAGAGAAAGGGTTTTCCTGGCGGAATTAAACAGAAACTCCTCTGCACTCAATTAGGCTTTACCGACCTTATCAACGCAGAAGTGGATGCTGACTCATAGGCCTCCGTCCTGCGAGTACCCCCACTGGTGGTGGCCGTTTGTGCGCGTGTTACTAAGTGAGTAGAAGGCCAAAAGCTTACATTCAAACCTTCCAGACGAGCTCCGGCACACAAAGGACCGACATCTGGGACAGCCACTGTCGGGCAATTACACTAATAACTAACCTAAATGAATTTTGACGAAGGTTTTGATATACCCGTAGTTTGTGGACAAAACTTCACCATCCCTTCATAAAACAATACATAGGTACTACATGGTCAAACAAAACAATCATCTGCTAAGTGGGTGTTACTCTTAGCTTACTAATATCTTAAACGTTATTAAGATTTGATCATGTTACTGTGTAGATGAAAGACATCTTTTTGTCCAACGATTCTTGGTATAACTAACTACACATAGATCGCCGCTTCTCTCACACGTAAACTTGAATAATCCTTGCAACACTTGTGGCTCCCGATATTTCCATCCAATAACAATTACATTTTTGGGGCTTGGATCTAGGAACTTCCCCTTGAATGTCACCATAAACGGATCAGTGGTACTGCCATACTGCATACGTAACGCGAATTCCCTACACCCTGGTAAACCCCACAACTTCCATTCACTTTTGATATAGCAGGCTAATCCTCCCGGTTGTCCACCATGAATACACACACACAGAAGAAAAAATCTGCCAGCCTCTCGAACGCAACATTCTCATCAGACATAGTGACTCCCCATGCAGCTCATAGAACAAATTTCTCTGAACGTAGTAGCATCATATTATGCAAAGCTTTAAGGCTTCCAACTAGGTATTTCCGATCTTCAAAGTACTATGGGAAGTATGTGTAACCGAGAAATCCCCATTGCCTGTGTTATGAATTAAGCCTATAGAGCCACCGGATGAATATTTTTTGCAATACAATTTATTGATTTTGGATTGTTGATTGATTACCATTGAATTGATTGTTTTCTAACGCCAACGCTCAGCACTATTTCTCGAATAGCTTTTAATTGTATTTTAAAGAATACCTATGTGTGATATAAAACATGCTGGTTTTTACATCCGTTCAAGAGGGGTACCTATGCACTCTGGTGAGCAAACTCACAGATCAGTAAATAAAACCACTTGGCAGGCGTATTTCTTATTGAGATTCAAGTAGGTATTCGAATGATGAACCTCTCCTGAAACTGACATCATACCTACAGTCTTCTAGACAAAAATGCTAGTGATGTGTAAGAAGATCAATTTTCTAACGGTATCCAGAATAGCCAATAACCTTCTACAACGATCATTAATCATTTCAGTGAATGACATTTCATTAGGTAATTAATAGTAGTGGAATCACAATTCAATTCATGCTCATAAACAATGCATAGGTACCTGCTTAACTCATCCATGATCAATTGATAATTAGCTGTTTTATTGGAGTACGACAACAACTTCGTCTGAAGCTACGAAGATATTCCATAATTGACTCGTCGCCTGTGACCAGGTTAACTCTGAACAAGGGTTGAACAGATCGGTGAACATTGTCAAGGTTCGCTAACTCAATAAAAAGTGAATGTAGAACCTACCTGCGGCATATATTAGTAACGAAATTTTCTCTAACAAGACAGACGAACGCCATTACATCCATTACCGGGGGATAGAGAACATGTGTTCCCGGGGCACGTATCTCCAATAGGCTTCCTCAAGTTATACCTATTTATAGTTTCGACATCCAGAAGCGGGTTATCATGCTCGTACCCCATCTTCTCTCTGGTTTCTCTCGTCATTCATTACTTTCAAAATATGTGCAGCTCCGAAAAAAAACTCTTGATTCTTGATCAAGACTGTACCTGCTGAACTGACGACAGAATAGGACAGAAATGGTATATTATGCAGGTTCTTTCAAGGAATGTGATCATAACATCAACCGATGTTTCACACAATCAACTGTGGGAAACCACTGTTTTTGTTAAGAAATTATTAATAGTTTTGTAATACCTGATAATTTCAACGACCTTCTCCATTAAATGAAATATGAACGGCACAACGCACAAAAATGATTCTAGTATCGTTGAATTTGTCACAAAAAGTTCCTCTCAGCGGTTTCAAACCCGTTCCTATTCGATCTGAAAAATTGAGAAATTCCGAGGAGATTTCCCACTACCAACGTGTTAATTCAATCAACGTCAAAAAGGATGACCGATGCAGGAAGAAGTTATACCACGAAGTCTCTCGAGGGGTCTAGAAAATGTGGGATGGGAACCCCTATTTTCTATTTCCCGTGAAATTTCACAGAAGACGAACCCAAGTGATGCGCACATGTTTGTGCGTATTCTTAACGCTGAGTCACGTGGTGATGTCAAATTATCCATTTTTATATGGTCAGAACCAAATCATACCAAATTTAGCACTACTTTCATAAGTGAAACTAAAAAATGAAAATAAAATCGGGTCGCCCTTCAAACAACTTTTATGAAGGAAGCGCAAGTAAGTACGACGAAGTACTCCTCTCTCAGACGACTTGAAATATAAGATTCCTTTTTTCCAAGGAGTATCATTCGTTTTCCAAAATAAATACTTTAATTTATCTCAGACTTGTCTTTCATGATGTAATAAGTAGGTACCTACCTTTTATTAGTAGAATAAACTTATGGAAGTATCGCTCGTATAATTTTGAACTAACTAACTTTGGTATACTAGGGTAGATGACATGTTCAGGATAGAAGTTTATGATTGCGCAAGAATTTGCGCACAAAATAAACATTATGAAGGGTACCTCTGTAGTGAAATTTCACGAGAAATCCAAATCTATAATAAGAAATATGGGTTCTCATGAGACAAAAAAAAAAAATTATTGCGAAGTAGGTACGCCCATATTGAGCATGCGCACCTGCGCAAAAATGTCATTCGTATTTTACGGGGAAAATCCTTAAGAATGGTATTAATCAGGTATTTTTTGCTTCACAACTTGAGAAAAATAAAATGATAATCCATTAAATTTTTGTCATCCCGTATAACTAAAAACAAAAGGAGATATGGTAACCTACCAAAGCTATGTTACATACAATAAAATGGAAGTTAGTTCATAGACCTATAGAAACGGCTAAAACTTGGAAACACCGCTGGCATTCTGGGATGTTGAGTGAATTAAAGGTGCGTAACAATATGAGGAAGGAGAGGGCATATAGAGTTTACAATTCCTCCATGGAGCAAACGATGATAAATTGAAGAGCTGGGCACTATTCCTGTCTGAGCGGTACCCGTGGTATCAAATCCACTCGGGCTGTGTGTTTTGAACTGGAAGCCAAGGGGAGCCAAGGTAAGGCAGCCAACAACAGATACCGACCCAGGTCATAAAAGGCTCTTGAGAATAAACAACGATGCTTTTATGCTACGAGTCAGGCATATAAAAAATTACTTATCAGAGAGGACGTGCAGTACAATAGAAGGCATCTCGAGAAAAACGGTGTATACGAGTATAAGTGAGACAGAAGAAAACCCAATAAAATGAATCACAAGAAATTTCTTATCAAATTTGATTCCCAACTGAATAACAATAGTTGATCTGTTGAAGGCAACAAATATTGTATCATATGAAAATAGAAGTGAAACAGAAGTAGGTGAAAGTGTTTGAGTGACAAAATAAGTAATTCTCTCGTGATTAATCATCAAAGTATTTCAAGTTGGTAAGCACTGTTTCGTTTACCAAGGCTATTCCATTCTCAGAAAGCTACGTGAATGGAGTTGAACAAATTTTAGCACGGATGTTGCTAAGCTATTGCACTATTGCCTAAGCTATGTGTGTCTGTCTGTGTCTGTGATACAGACACGTAACGTCATTTCCCGCCCGCGGGACGGTGGAGGTCCGCTAGGAGATATTTACTCGTAATTTTGGTAGAGACGTACAATCATCGGTATCTTTTAAATAAAAATAGAATTTCTGATAACCACAAAGTCCTTCATCTGTAGTAGCCGTTGTTTTGTGAAAATATGCTTCTCTCTTACGACTATAAATTAGCCTTATACCCATCTCGAGTTACAGAGGCTGTACTTTCCAATTTTGGTTTATTATTTAAA
>JAEMON010000003.1:24985013-24997431 GCA_030264115.1 Lygus lineolaris | reverse complement strand
TTTTTTGTGATTTTTGACTCTAAATTTCCTAAATTTGACCCCTTCTAGTACTCCGGAAATTCTGACCAACGAACTGATCCTTTCTGCTGATATTATTGACATTTTTTTTTTAATTTTATATCTCGACTCCAGGGTCAGATATCGTCTGGAGTGACACATCATACAAACACACACACACACCACAGGTAGTGGTACCAGAAATTTTGTGAACTTAGGAGTGTTTTTCCAAACCTGCCGTAAAGACACTTGAGAACCACACTAGTATTCTAGTGTCTTAAACTTTTCCAACAACGCTACATATTATTATTCTAAATTCGTTAAATAATGATATTATATAATTCGACAATAAACTGATAAAACGACAATATACTGATACCTTTCATTAACACCTTGTCACAGGTTTTACGATATTATAAATAAACTAGCGGGTTGGTGGGGCTTGAAATCCTCGAGCTAGAAGCTTCCACTTGCTCTTGAAACAGTTTTCAAATGAACAGAAAATTTTTTTCCTACCGAAAATGAGAAGAATAGAATACTTGTTTTTGTGAAATTTCGTCCTATTTCTGACGAATTCTCAATTTTTCCAAACCAAGCGAAGCATAGCAGTGATATCAAGATCTACCAAAAGGAGCCTCAACTGGTTGACCTCAGTCATTCCCTTGAAGAGTATGACGGTCCCTCTGTCATTCAAAGCGCGGGGATATCCGCCCAGTCCATCGCGCCGCAAGCCGCGGGCCTTGCCTTTCCTTTCTCTACGTTTCGGCGACCACCCCTGAATGCTAATAATTATTATTAGTCCACTTCGGCACGTCCTGTCCTCGAAACGCTCCTAAATACATACAGCCAATCCTGGTACGTTGACCGGGGGCAAACTCAAATTCCAGTCATTGTCGTGAAAGACAGTCTAAAATAAAAACTGTCAAAACAGCGGAGTTGCATCTAAAAATATGATGACATTGGACCAGACTCGAACATAGCGAGTTCAGTAGAAATGTATACGTATTACACAAAATATAAGGCAGCCCACGGCCAACAATATTGATGGCGACAATACTGCTATAACAAAATTTGAACCAACCAAATTGGTCATAATTCTGTGGATAGTGTTGCTCTGTTTTCCAGCCTGTTATGGGAGTTTTTTATGTTTTTAATTCAAAGACAGCCACAAGAGAGCATTAATCATCATAATTATGGGTTGGAAACGAGAGATACGTTTAAAGTCACTTTTCTGCACTAGTATGTCATGACCCATCTCGATGGAAATGCTCAGGTCAGCTTGAGCTTGACCCAGTTTTCTCGAGCTCCCCTCAAGACGTCACTTCCCCAAAAAAATCAGTTTGCAGTAGCACACTTCGACTGCGGCTCATCTCGTCATATCTACATACTGTTATTCATCCAATAACTTTCCTCAATAAAAATCCTTCTATGTCCGGATTATACACCCGAGAACCGTGCAAAAAAAACCAGAGCACTCCATTTGGCGCAGTCGAATGTCCACGAACTTCAATACGTTCAAAAGGAACTAAATATCGTGTTTCAGAGTTTGGTTTGGTGGTTTCAGGTGTCGTGATTATGTTATTTCATGATGACGTCAAACTTTCATCAGATGACGTATGTTGTGCGATCCATTTGCAACAATGGACTAACCTAAGTCAACGATTAAAGGCTTTTAGCCCCACTTCTAGACCTCATTCTCTAGCTTCCCACAATAGGTATTTAGAAGAATTACTTCAATCCCTTCCCAGTCAGTTGGTTCTCTCACAAACTATTGAAATGGATAAAATGTGCCCTCACGCACCAAGTCGAATCCCATACCTTGATTGCCAAAGCCTCTGAGTTTAGGACGTCAATAACTACGAAGGCTACTCACCACCAATCGCCGTAACAATCTCCATTAAGAGCGTCATTTGTCGAAACACCAAAAGATTTTGCAAAAACAAATGAACAGCGTATCGTACATCCCCCCCAAGAATGCCGAATCCCACGCAACCCAAATATTGAATTTTCCTTGCAAAGTTTGCAATGGACGTCATGCCCTTCGCAAGTGCACAAAATTCAAAGGAATTCATTTTGAAAAGAGATGGGAGGTAATTCACTCAAACGATCTGTGTGTAAACTGCTTTGCGTCGACACACAATTCAAAAATGTGCACTTCAAAATACACGTGGTTTCATTATCACAAACCACACAATTCGCAGTTTTGCAACTTCGATTTTGTAAGGACTCAGAAAGCGAATGGAGGAAAACGGAACGGCGAACCACCATTCCTTCGTCCGACGTGCACAAAATTTCCTTCCATCTGAGGACAGATATGTTTCGAAAATATGGGGGAGAGAAATAATAGACAGATATCTGGATTCTGTGATCAAATCCAATAAAAGTTGTTTCAACGACGACATAATATTACAACTATTTCCGTACAGTCTACACAAAGAATTGTTACTTATTAAAGATTTGACATCAGTAGATAAACGATAGGGGGTCTTTGGGGGGGGGGGGGGGGGGCGTATCAGTGTTAAATTATATAGGACTGCCGTATCGCACCCCAGAAAATTAGTAAATCTCTCCAACACACAGGTCTCAACACCGTATCAAGGCTTAAGGTAGGTACCTACAACAGCCGCGTACATACTTTTTAATTAAAAGGTAAGTGCATACATTAATTAATTCGTACGGATTTATCTTACTAGGAATGTTATTTTAACCAATCGCCAAAGAAAAATTGGAGCAAGCGTGCCTGAGCATCGACCGGGATTTCCCAATGTTAACTTTACAAGCAGAGGAGCTTTGAACAAACGGGCGAGTTTAGTGATTTTAACGAGAGGTGCGAAACCCGTAGGTATTTTTTTGCGAGCGCAACACACAAATAAGCACCACACCTCCTTCCTTATTTCAAATTGAATCTTTTCAACTCATTTTATCTGGGAGCACAGTTATCACATGTAAGCTGTCAGCAGCAGCATAGCTGGTAGCTATGCACGAATAAGGCTTAATTTATTGTTTCTTTTTGTCTGGCAAGCCTTCGACGATTGTTGATGCACTCAGCGGTAATTGGGATTGGGAGATTGAAAATGCATTCACCATAATATTTACAGTCTAGCAACGCAAAGAGACAATAAAGATGCAAAGTAATCGCTGCTAGACAGTACATTTGTCCTGATGGTTCCAAAGTTTAATATAACAGAGAATAATCATCTGCCCATTATACCATCCATGAGAGGTATCTTTGAACCCAAGCCTTACAAGTCATTAATTGCGCTCAACACAACCTTGGCAATTCCATCTCGAGAGGTGATCAGTTCTACGCTACGTGGAAAAGATACATATATATGAGATAACTAGGGAGATATGCCCCTCCCTACGACCCACTCATGTTCTAAAAACGTATGTACCACTACGTACCTTATCACATCGTTCGAGAAGACAAATAGTTCCTGTCCTTTTCCCGTACAACCGTCAAGTCCTTGTTGGGAGCGAATGGCCCTACAGTGCTCCGCGTGATCGCATTCAATTCTGAGAAGTATTTCAGCTATGTGGAAAAAACTTACCTTCCTATTTGAAGTTTTCGAACTTTAGAAATTATTGATCCCTTATTTTCTCCACCTTGGGGACGGCTGAAGGTAACGCCATGCTACAAATCACAACTAGACCCCAAATGCAACCTGTATGCCAAATTTAATTAATTTGGTTCCATGGTAAGTAAGCTAAGGGCGAAATTGGATGTGGGCCTTCTGAGTTTTCTCTCATTCCGTTGTAGAGTGACAGCAGTAATCAATGTTTGATTTTGCCCCTTATTCATATTGTACATATTACTATAATCCATCGTTATAAATACTTATCGTATATTTTTTTATCTCTAATCATCAAGTACCTACTTGTCATATCTATTGTTCAACCTCATAATTTAACATATTTCTTTTAAATTGGGCCATAGCTCGAGTATGTGACACGGACGGCGCACAGTGGTTCGGATACGGCAAAAACTAAGCTTCGCTCCAAAGGTACAGGGAATTTCGTACCGATCCCGCATATACCATATATGTTTGTTTCTATAGGTACCTAAAATTCTAATTAGCAGCAAAATCATTTAAAAAAACCTTTTTGAACCGCCCGAAATTGTTTTTGTATTAAAGAGAAGTTGCAAACAAGAGAGAGTTCTGCGTCAAATGAGATCGCAATGCCAGCCCACCAAGTCCTTAGTAATTATTTTTCAAAGTTGACCTTTTTTCGTGTTCACGACTGAAAAAGACGAAAAACTACGAGGAACTTCTCGTTCGCTCCCAGCAATGACTGAACGGGAAAAAGGATAAGAACATGAGTGTGAATCGCAAACCTTTTTGATTAGGCCAAATCCCTATCCAATGATTGGCTGATCGAAACGCAACTTTTGGTTCGATTATTATTTTCAAAAACGACCCTCACGAAAGAAAAATGCAACCCTCCATCAAAATTAGATGTTCTACGTTTAAAGGTGGAACCCGAAAATCGTTTTTGGAGAAATCCAAATTAATGAAATTTGTTGTAACTACCTACATACTCCATTTTTTGACTTCTATGGCCCCGAAACTTGGCGTTATTTTAGCCTTCAGTAAAAAGGGGGATGCAATTTTCAAAACGGTCTAACTCAAAAACGTTGAATTAGTTTTCCATGGGTTTCAAAATGTATCCCAATTTTTGGCGTTAGATGAGATTCGGTGGAGCATAGTAGGACTATCAGTTTGCTACCTATAGGGTTGAATGGACAAAATAGTTGAAATCTTTCTGAGAAGGGCAAATCTCCATTCAAAGATGAGTTGATCAAATGCAATTAATTTCTGTTTTCAACTAATCCACGATCAAGTTTACTTTTTTTATAAGCCTCCTTAGTAAGATACTACCTACTGAATTTCTTTATGGAGGACCTTCAACTCTCGGATGATAATTTACGGGTAGGTTATATTGTTCTTAAGAAATTACTGTAAGCTTCGTGATACTACCTACTTACTATAACCATTGATAATTACAGGTAGGCAACTCGACGCTCCTTGACTCGCCGGGGGTCTACCCCCGGCCCCCTTCTGTTTCCACCTAGAGCCTAAAGGCTAACATGCTTCTACTAGCGCGCTTATTAATGTCGTGAAGGTACCTATCAGAAGCCAAACTGAAAACACCAACCAACTTTGTTTGTTTACCTACGTACCAGTATTTATCTGTCGGATGAGGAAGTAGGGGGAAATTTGGAGAATAAGATGTGGGGTGATGTGTGATAAATTCAGAGCTTTGCAACAAGTGGTGAACGATTTCTGTGGGGTGGAAAATGAGGAAGTTATTGTCCCATGGCAACAACATTGGTTGTACGTGAAAAACATCAGAAAAACATGCGCTTCTTAGGTGTCGCTTCAAAGTCTCGTTCATAATCGTTATATTAATTTAAGTAGGTACCTACTTACTATCATCATTGATAATTTAAGGTAAGTAACTCATTGATTGACTCAGATAAAGGAAAGTAATAAACTGTTTGTAATAATTTGCAGCGGTTTATTGGATATTTGGATTATTAGTATCTTGAAACGTAAAACACACATTTGAGAGGAGTTAAACCAAATTTTCGTAAGCGATTCCAAAGGAAACAAATTGAAAATAATAACCAAAAATTAATATAAATATTGAATTGTTTGTGGGTAGCCATTGTAGACGTAGGTACTATTATGGGTTGAGGGTGGAAGGATCTTGGCTATCTTCCTGTTCAACTCTGGTTTATTATCCATTATCCTAATAAAATAATATGGATAATGGATAATAAAACCAGAGTTAAACAGGAAGATAGCCAAGATCCTTCCACCCTCAACCCATAATAATAATAAATATGATTCATGCTTCTTGTACAAAAAGGAAATCATTTGTTGAAAATAATAATTCACAAATCGTGGGGGGGTTCATGTTTTCATTAATTTGAGTATATGTACCTACTACTACTGCTGAGTCTTCTTCTAAATTGGTTAGGTAGAGCTCATATACGAAATGCTACACATCCGAACACTCGATGGATTGCAGGAAATCCTTGGATGATGAGAGTCAAACACGTCGAACCCTGCTAAAGATATTTATGACAAATGGGATACTTCAAGAAATTTCACATTGTGAAACTACAAAAAGATTTTTACGTAGAGGTACTAACTACCTCGTCATCGACGATCTGTGAAACGGAAAAGACGGGTCTGAGAACGAGAAAGCTGAAGTACTCGTAGCAACATCCAAACATTACGCAGGTAGGTGATACTAGTGAAATAAAATCGCAGAATGCTACCCACAGAAAAACACAAGGCTTAAAACTTTGTCGAGCGCTTTTACGGCAAAAATTAGTTTACTTGGTTCAGATGGATGACACAAGTTGTTGGCATCAATGAATCATTGTATGGCAATCGCGCATTTTGTGTGCGACAGCTTGTCCTTCATCACGCTTCATCACCTGAAAATCGAAACTCACGAAAGTTTTCTTGAGACTGTTAAAAATGAATTATGGTTTTGCATTTTCAAAAATGCTCATATCCAAAATTTTGGAGCCATGGCAAAGCTTAATTTGCTTGAAAAGTTTGCTAAAAGTACAAAAGTAAGAGACGATCCTAAAATTGAACTGTAGATTTGAATAAGGGGCCTGTGACCTATAAAAGCTGGTAGATACGTGGCTGACTAAGATGTCAGATGCCAAGCGTTCCTATTCAAAAGCAATATACGGCCCCGAGTCTGAGTAAAACGCCCTTTTCACTCGTGGAAACCTACGAAGAGAAGCGATAGAGGCTGTTTCCTTATCATGTATACCTATTGACCTCTTCTTCCGCATGTCACTCCACTGTCTCTGTGACAGTGAACTTGCGAATGATAGGGCAACTGTTTCGCCATCTAGGTGAACGCTGATATTTGTAGCAGCCGAGGAGCACACATTTCACAAAGGACCTAGGAACGTACGCGGAGGAGATAAAATGGCACTGAATTTAGGTTCACTCCCACGAAAACAACAATGCTAAGAATATCTACCACCCAAAAGTTCCACAGCCCACGTTTGATAAAACTATTCAAGCAACAAAGTAGGTAGATTTCTCTGGTTGTGAAAATATCAACCAACAATGAGCGAAAGTCGTACTGGAAGCATGAAAAGAGAAAATAATAAGGATAGGTCGACTCAGTTACGAGAGGCAGGTGGGTATCGATACCATCATAAGTATATAATGCATTCTTGATCACTATACTTCCTTTGGGATAAACAATGCAGTGATATGAAGATGAAAGCACGATCTAAGTTGCAGGTACCCCCGTGGGGAGAGGGCAATTGCCACGAAAAGCACGCCACATATTCAAAACGGACAGCGTTCTCTCCCTCCAAACATACACAATAAAAACTCTATTCAATACTACCTATTACACGAAAACACTCCTCTCAATTACAGCTCCCGGATATTCGTTTGGTATATATACCTAGCTACTATTATTTTAATCGTGAAGTATTTGCTGGAAAGAGTCGAGGTGCACCAAAAAGAAATCTTTTGAAAGTAAAAAAAAGTTCCCAAAACAAAAACCCCATCAACATTAATCTCACCTCCATCAATATAACTGGTTTTGATCAGATTAATTCACCTCGACAAAAGGTCTTCCACCTGTCCTCACAAGTTCCTTGGCATGTAATATATCACCAACCCGTCCATGCTCATGTTGTCGTTGCTAAACTCACGAGAAAGTCCAGGGTCTGAGAAAGAGACATTTGTTTGGAAAAGGTAACCTGATTATTAACATGGCCGGCTTTGATATCGTTTGGAATGTATATGCACAAACAACTAAACCTTCGGTGGTGCGGCTTCTAAAAACATTTCAGGATGCAAATTTAGTTGCACTAGGCTACAGCCTAGTAGTAGGACTCCACACTTCCCTCGCCACTCCAGCTTGCAGGAAACGGTAATCTTCTCGGATAGAACGTACATACTCGGTTAGAACGTACATACAGCCTAGTAGTATGACTCCACACTTTCCTCGCCACTCCTGCTTGCAGGAAACGGTAATCTTCTCGCATAGAACGTACATACTCGGTTAGGAATACCATCATCATATCGAAGGTTGAATAATCTGGAAGTGAGTCTGTGTCGGGTTAGTCTAACAACTGGTCTTCTCTGGCCCGTGTATGAAATACCTACTCAAATTACAAAGAAATTGTGTAACTTTCCATTAGGTACTTAATAAGGGTAGTCGATACTGTAAAATATCGCTCATGGAGAATTTACTCGTACCTATGTAATTTCAATCTTGAAAGTTTTCGTCCTTCGTGATGAATGATACTTGACCCGCAACACCGAACGGTGTTGCATGTGTCGAGGTATTGCCTAGTGGCGCCTTGAATAATAATAATAATAGAAGAGATAGTTGTTGTGCCATTCTGTCTGTGTGTTTTTGTGTCCTTCAACAATGCTCGAGACAGCTACACAGATTTCAATGAGATTAATTACAATAGAATGTTCCCGGCGAGGTAATACGTCGAAAACCCACTTACTTCAATTGAAAGCGGTCTCTTAACTGACGGCAATTTGAATAATAACGTTCGTGACATTTTAAAAACTTCGGAATCGAGCACGTACATTTTGAAATTGCATGTAAAATATCAAAATTGTACGTAAAACATCAAACTCAAGATTATGTAGATCCGAAAATCGAATTAAAGAACGCTGCAAATTATAACAAAACAGTTTTTTATTTTCAGTATAAACACCTATCTGCAAATATCCTATTGGTAAAATAGTAGGTCGATCAAAATTCAGTAACAGAAAAAGTAAACGTAGGAAGGAAGTGAAAGTGAAGAAAGAGTAAACGTAAACAAGAAACACGATTCATTGAAAACGAAAAAAAAAAAATGAATTTTTGATCGGCTAATCATTGGATTTTGGTCAGCTTAATGGGGATTTTACCTACTCACTCAACGCTAACAAGATTTAGTAGGAAAAAGAACAATTTTTTTCCGAATCGACTCCCCCTCCCCCCCACACACACACACACCATTTCAACCCCCTCTTCTAAATTCCAGCGTCGTAGTGCACAACTAGGCACATTCCTAAACCTAAACCTAATTCCTAAACTATATGAAGTTATGGTCCGAATTCGATGAATTTTCGGGGATTGTGCGAGTTAGCTCCGTGACGGTCCCCTATCAATTTCATTGCCATCGGACCAAGTAGCGTGAGCGCATGCGCAAACGTGAATTTCCTGAAACCCAGTTCCTAATTAACCTATTTCGCTCAAATTTGGAGGGTAGATGGGGGCTGACTTCAAGATAACCAACAATGAATTTTAATCAAGATTGGATCAGCGATAACTACTGCGCAAGCGCGAACTTGAACTTTGTTGTCATGGGCGTGACTTCGGAACTAGTCGACCAATTCCGGTGAAATTTCCCGGGATTACACGGGTTAGACCCCAGAAGGCCCATTATAAATTTCATCACCATCAATCGACTAGTAGCGAGTGCGCACGCGCAAACATGTGATTGACCAATTTCGCACCAATTCGGAGGGTAGTTGGTAGTTGGCAACTACCTTCGTATTTCGATATGCTTCTATCAGTAAGACCAACTGCGCAAGGGCATTTTGAAATGTGTTTCATAGCCATATCTCCGGGACTACTCGAGCTATTTGGGTGACATTTTCAGAGATTGTACGGGGTAGCCCCCAGACCGTCCGCCGTAATTTCATAGCCATCGGACCACTAGTAGCGTGAGCAAATGTGGATGTCCTAAAACTAAGACTTCTCAACTGTCCGATTCCCCTCAAATTCGGAGTTTAATTGAGGGCTGACTCTTAAGACAATCACCTATGAAATGCGCCACAATCGGATGAGTGATGGCTATTGCGCATGTGCATACTTGAAATTCATTGTCAGGCATAACTCCGGAACTATTCTGCCAATTCCGCTCAAATGTTCACTGACTGAATCTATACGTCCATGTTACAAAAGTGTTCACCCAAATTGGCAGACGTTTTTTTCTCAGTTGAGTGTTTTCCTCCTCCGACCCAAATCGAAAACAATAGGACGCCACTCACCAGTAGGGGACGTCCTTCAAATAGGGGGGAACCTTGTCAAAATATGGCAGAATAAGAAATGTTGCATCGAAACCATACAATACTGTTTTACAAATTTAGAAATAAGACATAAATATAGGTATTTTTTTAATCTTAATATATAAGTATATATTTTTGAATCTCGACTAATCTCCTACCAATCTCAACTAATTATGAATCCGACCATTTTTTTTCTTCCTCATCTTTCAAGTTGAGCTGTAACTATTTTTTAGAGTTACCTATTTCAGAATGAATGTGAAGTGAAAGAACTCAGGGAAACAAGGATTGAAGTGAAAAATCTCTCAGAGGAACGGTTAGTGGGATATTTGTTGTAGAATCGACTCCCGAAGTCGGTTTCAACTTATCTGTAGACACCCGGTGTAAGTAATTTATTGCGTGAAGCACTTCAAAGGAGACGTCTTGGAGCGTAAAGTTCAACGAAACTAATAGTTCAGAGTTTAACCCTAGAAAAATTCGCCAGCACAAGTCCAATCCTATTTAAACTAACGACACCCGTGAGTGGCATTCTAAAACTCTCTGAAGATCATTCAAACCTGTAACATGCAAGAAAGAACAAATAATTTGATTGTTCCTCAAACCTCGAATGAAGGGACTTTCTGCAAATAAATAGTTGTTGATCGACGAGGACGATTTTCCCCAAGAGCGCGGTTTATACAGAATCAACGAGAGAAGCGTGAGTTGGTCAGCACTGGAGGTTGGAGGGTGTTGTCAAGGTTACCAACACCCGCCATCGACGGCGGCGATGGTAGGTTAGGGATGTAGTGGTGAGATCCCCCAAGTCTTCCGAATTTCCCGAATATTTCATTTCCACCATTGCTGTTGCAGCGATTAGCATCATGAGATGAATCTATGAACACAAAGTTTGACAAAAGTGGACCCATCGATAACTTGACCATTACCCCAAAATCTATGATCAATAAACCAAGACGAGATATAATTCACCTAAAGGTAAGCTATACCTGCTTTATTAATAAAATCATTTGTCTGTCTGTGTACATCGATTAGAATCATGAATCTGTTTTGCTTCCGAGTCTATCGAAGGTAGCAGAAGCTTTGTTTTCACATTGAGAATTGAAAATATCTATGCCCTCGAAAATTGAAAGATCTACTCGCATTGTGAGTTCCAGAGTTTCCTGAAAAAAATTTGGTTCTGTGTCTGTCGGTTCGTCTGTCCGCATTTCCTTGTTACAGCCATATCTTCCAGAGCTTTCTTCCGATTTTGATCAAATTTCCAGGGATAATGGGGGTAGGGCCCCATGATGGTCCCATACGGATTCCATCAAGATTGAATCAAGGGTAAGATCCACGCACGCGCTAACGTAAATTTCACGATTGAGTTGATATGTCTAACATTCTGTCATACATCAACAAGAGTTTTGAACGTAAACGATTTTTTTTGAATTTATATTGAAATGTTGTCTAAACTGACAAACAACAACACGATCAATACCTAGTTTCGAACTCACATAATTTTTTATTTCAAATTTTCTTGGGAGCGAGGAAGCTATGTGCCATTTCCACTTGGTATCCACATAGTATTTCAATTGTGTGTTGTCCTCAAAGGCTGAATTTTTCTTTTACCCCAATGTAAAGGTTTTATTCAATCCCATGAATATATTTTAGTTTAAAACGTAATTAAACCCGTGCAACGCACGTTCCACCATTCTGAGAAGAACGTGTTGATCAAGTAAACACAAAAACAAAGTTCACTGGGGAAACTCCCCATCAACCCGCACAGCAAAGCGTCGAACTTTAGAGTAAAATTCGTCACAAAAATAACAGAGCTTTCCTCGTGCTGCCACGAAAAACTTCACTTCAGGATAATGAAAAAATAATGGACAACAAATCCTACAGGGCCAATAACCTACCTAGTAAGGAACCTATCTATCATGTAGCAACATATTTTTGTATAGCTATAAACCCCATCAAAATTAGTCCAGTAGTTTGAGCATTCATCCATCATCCACATACATACATGGGTACATACAGCGATAGATACAATCGCCCATCAAAGCCTAAGACAACAGCGAAGGCGCTTTTGTGGCGCGACGCCACAGCTGGTGGAGGGAGGGGCGCTGATCCCGATCTCCGGGGAGGACCGGAGAAAGACCAGTGACACCCGAAGAAGCCCGAGGAGCTGGAGCCACCTGGAGGGAGGCTATACAGGGTGTCTCGGGTTTGAGTTGAAAAACTTCAGGGATCGATTTTACAACTAATTTCGAACAAAAAGTGTCTCGGAGTTTTTTTGTTAATCCCCTCTTTTCGTGAGTTTTTCCAATTTTAAGATTTTGGTTTATTATTTTCAATACCTAATGAACCTTTGG
>JAEMON010000003.1:24950590-24961142 GCA_030264115.1 Lygus lineolaris | reverse complement strand
ATTTTGATTTTGGAGGCAAAAAATTTTTCACTTATCAAAAGTTAAAACAATGCTTCCGCTACCACGGTAGACTCGGAAGCAAAATATTTCATACAATAAAAATTAAAAATTTTAAGAGCTATATTTAAACGCCCTGGTGCCAACTGTATCTACCTACAGTTTTTTCACAAATTTTGACTGAATGTAACTAACTCTCAAACTTCAAAATGGTACAGAAAAATTGTTATCCCTCTGAAAGAACCTATAGGTACCTACCTACTAACTTGTTAATTTCCTCACCTACGTTACCTTCCAGATAGGTAATGGGGAATTCTAGATAGGATTTCAACTTAAAAAACGCTGCAAATTATTACACAATGGTTTATTATTTTCTGTATAGATCGCCCATCTACAAAGATCCTATTGACATAAAATACCCACTTATCGCGAGGTTCACAATCATCTCTTGTGCGACAATGAGTAGGTACCTTCTTGTAATTATTATTATCGGAGAGTTGTATCATTCATTCCTAATGAAATTCAGTAACTAAGGAAGCTTCTGAAAGTAAACAACAAAACTTGGTTTGGTGGAATCGAAAGAAAGTTGCATTTGAAAATTCCTTTTGTTTTGTAGTTGCAAGGTAGGTAAGTCCAGGATCAACGTTATTACATCTACGAGTACATTAGGATATTTTTTTCTACAAATTAATTATTATTATTATGTTTATAGATAGGACTAATGTACCTAGGTACATCCCTGATCATTCTTCCCAGAAATCCCATCTGTACATCTATGCCGATGAAAAAATGGTCTATTATCTTTCACTCGGTGTTTGTTATTAATCTAATCAGTTAATCATAAAATTAGACTTGGAAGACGCATACCTTCAACTGCACTTTCTAGTTGAAATGACACGTATTTTTCAAACTCCTATTATGAATCCTTACGATTTCCTCCTCAACAAAAAAACAATGGTTTGTTATTTTCTGTAAGATCGCCAAATGTTCCTAAAGGTATAAAATACCTACCTACCTCAAATATATCGCGAGGTTCATCATAATCGCTTCTTGGGGACAATGATTAGGCACCAACTTGCAATTATTATTATCCTAGAATTCTGTCATTCATTCATAACGAAATTAAGTAACTAAGGAACTCCTCAGAGTAAACAAGAAAAAGAAACTAGCCGATTACCCGTGCGCGTGCGTAACCCGTGCCGGTTACCCGGTTTCGCTCGCGTGATTGGTTATTCAATAAATTATTCATAGTGCTGAAGTAGGGTCTCCAAATGAGACTTATCAATGTTCCTTGGCTTCCATGAACTAATGGACTTATCAATGTTACCCCAACAATGCAGAAATATGGTGGAAACCATCAACCAAACTGCTCGGCAACTGGGAAACCAAAGTTGTTTAGAAATTATTATACGGAAATTTTTAAACCAAATTAATACAACGTTTTCAATATCAAAGTTTAAAAGATCTACCTTTATGTATAGAATCTGAACGACTGAACTCTCAAAAAACTATCTGGTACCGTTGGAACGGTCACGTGAAATTCTATTTGAAGGATAACGGATAACACTTCGTTAGAATTAATTGGCTGTGAAAAGTTGTGAAATCACGCGAACGCGAACCTCCCTTGTTTACGAATGTGTTTACTCATTCAATGATGCTAAGGAACGCCTCGTTTACGATGTCGGAGGACATCCACGGATTTTTAACATACCCGCTGGATTAGTACGGAACTCGCTAATCACTTTGAAATAAGAAGGACGTAAATTGGTTCAGCCTTTTGGCTTTGCGTAGGTAACAAACATACGAACTTTGAGTTTTACATAAAAGAAAAAATACATTATTATTAATTAATTTATATCTCAATAACCCCATCAAACACAATAATTATTAGAGGTACCTACCTCCCGTAATAGCAGTGAATGGGAGGTATCCCGCATTCTTGAACACAAATCTGGCAAGTTTATCGCTCTGCACCAGAACACGAGTAACTACGTATGAAACTAATCGTACTATCTGTCATTCATATGTGCCTAAGTACGTGGTTCATTTTGCAACGTAAAGTTTGTTTTTTGAAAGAATATGTGTTCCGTCATTTAATCCGATAATGCAATGCGTTTCTTTTTGAGGAGTACCGCGCTATTTCGTTTGTTACCCGTTGACATTTTTTCTTGGTTCCAGGAGACCGGAAATCCATTGTTCGCCGACGGATTTTCGAGGGTTCCGTAATTTCGCGTGACCCCTTCACATGCTATTTCCAGGGTTCTCGAAAATGGCGGCACGAAACGTACTTACTCAGACATACCTAGACCGTTCAGTTCGGTTTTATTGATTTTCTCTTACCTTCACCACTGTAAAGTAAAACGTTTCTGCTGTGGACTCACTGGACACTCACCACCTTTTAGTTTCTGACCCGACGGTTTTTATATTACAGTAGTTTCCCGCTTTCGGAATCCGTGGCTTTCGCTAGCTAACCCCCCCCCCCCCCCCCCCCCCCCCCCCCCCCCCCCCCCCCCCCTTTGCCTGACCCCAGCTCGGAGTAAGCTTTGGTGTCTGCTGTGAACGTCAATCTGATTGCTCGATTCGATGAAAAAACCAGGCGGTAGATTATTAACATTTCTAAAATTTCTCTCAACAAGTTTGCGAAAATCACTAGTTCTTAGCAAATCAAAGACAATCCCAGATAGACCCCGAAATATAAATCGGTTCAACATTTGTAAAAACGTCGGAGGGCATTCGGGAAGTCAGCTTCAACTAGATCCAGATTTAGGTACGAATATTTTTATTTTTTGATGTTAGTCAACTGTGCATAGGTATTCGTAATAAATTGTGAACTGGGATGCAAACTTCTGTAACAAAAATGAATTCTTACTTCTGGTTCACTCGTTTTCATTGGCATTGTCTTACTACCTGAGTTTCGATCAAGTTTGACTGGAATCGACGCAAATAAAACCGTCTGCCACGTGGGTGTGGCACAAGCGTCCTCTTTTTCAATGACTTGACAAGAAGTCCTGGATTAATATTTACGTCACAATGATGAAGGATCAATATCAACTTTATAAAAGTAATTAGCTTCATTTAGTGTTAACGTCGTTGTTTCTTCGATGAATTCGTCAAGTTGACAAGGATGACAGAATGAATGAAATAATTGCTTCAACACTATCCAACCAGCTAAATGAAAATCTTAATTCAGACAATGCGCCCCAGATTTCGACTGAATAAGGAATAGGTCTCTTCACAAGTTTTTCCTGTGTCAGAAGTTTTTACCCCTGCTACACTCATTGCCTTATGAAGGGCCTCCCACGATGTATTCTCGCCGCTCCACTGATCAAAAGGGATTGGAGGCCGTTTGAAGTCCGCATAGCCTGGGCGAGTATTACAACGTGGGGTTCGGTGAAGTAGAAGAAGAAGGCTTTTCCCGTCATCTTGGCGCTAATTTGCCTATCGGCCTTCCTACAGTCATCTTACTCCAGGTTTTCAAAGTTCACATAGTTTCTCTTCACGCAGTTTCTGTTCCACACAACTACACGCAGTTTCTTTTTTCACAAACAGAGTTCACAGTTGAGGCACACAAAAATCACGCAGTTTGCTTTCTCATTCACACATAGCACACAGTTCCAGTTTCACACTGGTTACGTATCTTGAAACGTAAAACATCAATTTTTGAGGGGAAGTAAAAAAAAATATATTTTTCGTAACTCCAAAGGTTTATTATTGGAAATAACAAACAAAAAAAGCTTAAAGTAGTTTGTTCTTCCAAGGATACGGTTCTATAATTTTTTACCATGGCCTTTTTGTATCCAGAACACGTTATTGCATCCTTTTCTGGGCGACGTCATCCAACATGGACGCAATCTTCCTAGTGCGGAAACACAAAATATCTTGCAGAAACAGATTGAAGTCAAACGTCTCCTTAGGATGCCGGTCATCCACATTATGGAAATCCTGCTGTTCTATTAAGTATTACAACCATCTTTCTCCAGCTTGTTTTGACATCAGTTACGGGACACGAGTGGGAGCAGACTTGTTGAGAATCCCCAACCATCTCTATACAATAATTAAAGAAATGCCCTGATTATTCAGCTGAGGATACTGTGAATCATTTTGTCCTCCATGTGCAGAATGCAGACTTTGTTGGATGTTGGAGAGCCTGTCCTTGCTTTCAAAAGATCTCGGAAGAACTTTCACGTGGAACAGGGGTGCTACAGTTTAGACGACTTTTTCAACTATTGACTGTCGTAGGCCATTTCCCACCAAATAAAAGGGATGTAGGGCTATCAAGCTTAAAAAATAAAACTATTTCTCAGGAGAAAAATTTACTAAGAGTAATTTCCGAAATATATGCGACTCAAGTAAGATAAATCAAGAGGAAAGTTGAAACCCTTCCGAAAGGCTATGAAAAATACGTGAAGAATCAAGGACCAATTTTTGAGTCAAACGTTGATTCTTTCAAACGACCTTCAAATTTAAAAGGAGACTCGGAAAATAACATTCACGGAGCAGTCTTCTCGTAAAGAAGAGAACCACTCGCGCTTTCTTCTGTAGAATCAAGGGCTCTCCCGGATGAAGGGCTAGGGGCCCTTGGGATTGTACAACAGCGAAAAAGAGCTCTGACCTTTTCCTTCCCCCTCCTTCAAGATTTGATAGCCATTTATTTAAGGGAAAAGGAAACTTTTAATCCCACATTGGAAGCGTCAGATTTAATTTGAAAAAACCCCTATTAATTCATAATTATTAGGTACCCAATACGATAAGCCCAAAATGAAACTAATATTCGCAAAGTAATGGATTTATTCTAATAATTATACGATGGAATGTAGCTACACGAGTAGGAGAACGAAGATAATAGACGTCGAATTAATGTTTTCGAATTTTTATCGTCACAAAAAACTGTTCGGTGTACAATCAAAGTTGTCAATCTACATTTACGAAATGCTTATTACGCGAAAAACAAATTAATCGAACCGGAACGCGATTGTAAGAATGAAAATAGGAATGATATAACGATGGCGATTTCTTCGATAATATCTATCAAATTTCATGTACCAACTTAGGTATTCCTAACAAATGAATCCCGTATGTTTTCGTTCATACAATCTTTACTGTACTTAGAAACGACGGATTTTATCATTTTCGACCACCAAGAACACGGATCCGTCGATAAAGAATCGAAATAACTAGCTTAACTCCTTCTGGTACTTGAGTGGGTGTGTACGTGCGTACGAATTTCTGCGAACCGCCATTACTAAATTACACGAGGCAGAGTCGGCTTCATAGTGGTTAGATGAATATAATCAGGGTTCAGCCACAACGAATTAGGTAAGCGTTCACATAACTTTATTCTCGCAACGTTTCAGGTCAAATTAGACCCATTTCAGGTCCAACCAGAACCATCTTGGACTCTAAAGGAGTCGTTGGTAACATCCAATTAGAGTTTAAGGAGAAATCCATGCTATGTTAAGTAACCAAAATTCAACAAAAACTGAGAATTGCGGCGCTTTAGCCCCACCTACTACTACGGGAACATTATATATTGGGTATGCATTGAGAAAAACTAATAATCATCGACAATACTCAGCACGGGCGGTTCCTGTTAGTGCAAATAGAAATCGATAATTATTTTATTTATTTCACGCTTATAGCAGTATTTTGATCCTGGAACAGCTTAAAAAGAGATTTCTCACTTCCTGGAGCAATCACGACTTTTCATTGGGCGTTCGACCGCGTCACGCTGCTGAGTTTAGGGAACGTAATCCCTTGCCAAGTCTGGCCTTTGGCAAGATATCCGCCGGTTGACAATGTAACTGCCAAGTGGACGGTGTGAGGTAGTGCTGGTGATCATTTGCAGTCATGTGCACCCAAGCAGAAGACAAGTGGAATCCCTAGCAAGCGAATCGCCAATTTTACCCGGTGATTCCATTAAATACTGATAAATTTGTCGAATGGCAGTCATATACACTCAGATAGGTCAGAAGGAATAAGTGAGAATCAATGAGGCTTTTTCAACAGTCGAAGTATGTGTGTCATTCCACAAATCGTGATAAAGGACATAACACTTACCCACCATTCAATCCAAACAAACCAACAAACCAAATCACTAGCGAGGAAGTTGTGGAAACCCGTTACAATAAAAATAAACCAGAGTTAATGAAAAACGTTGTCCATTTCCACGAAAATAGCGAGTTTCAAAGTTGAATCAATTTCGACGGAAACTTCATCTCACCGTGTTACAAGAATTAGAGAATACCTAATCCATAGTGACGAACGTATTTACCCAGGTGTCGGTCAATATGGTACTCGACATAATTACAATCATAACTGGGAACCAATATTTCTGTGTTGAAATTATTACGTTCTTCAGAAATGGTTCCGGTATCTTTGAATTTGTCACCAACAGTTTTAGGCCGGATTTGAACATGGCCGAATTGGACGTCAAAGTCAAAAAATTGTATACGAACTTTCTTTATTTAAGGTGTTTACTCAATCAACGTTCCTAAGGATGTAGCGCTGAGTTAGAGGTGAAGAAAGAGGACGATAGAATTCTCCTGTAGCCTACAATGAAAGTTATGACTTGACGATCATTTGTTGTAAAAAAGGAAAAAAACAACAAAATCAGAGATCTCTATGGCCATCAAAATGAAACAAATCCGGAATTACTCTTTTGGTGGGTATATAGGTAATATAAATAATATAGTGCCTCAGAAATATGAAACTGAGTATATATAGAATACGTAAATGAGTAAATATAATAACTGAGTAAATATAATTACTGAGTAAATATAGAATACGTAGTCAGAAATACAACATACACAACCTACACTAGTATCAGAATCTTTACTTGAACCATTTCTAACCTTAATCAAATAATGCCTTACTCCAGTTAAAGACAGTAAAATCATTCTAGTATATTCAACTCCAGTCCTATGAACGAATGAATGAATGAACAGCCCTCCATGTAAAAGTATTATTTACGAGTACGCCAACGAGTACAGGGTAAATAGAAAACGGAACGACGCAGAGGATGGAGCCGGGCCAAGCTGCAGTTGAAAACAAGTAAAGCAGAAATAGCACAGTTCGACTTACAACTGTTCACTAGTTATCATTTTGTAGGATTAACTTGACATTTTCGTGATGATGTTGAGTTTTTATCAGCATCCACAACCAAATAAAATTTACTGGTGGGACAAAGAAAAAACGAGAAAAAATACTCTCGAAATGAATAAATGTAGCTTTTACAATAATTAATACATATTTATATGGATGAATTATTAATTGAGGCCGCAGCATTAACTTAATCGAGAATTTGAACAAAAGATTGCCAATAATTTCAACTAAATAAATCAGTTCCGTCACTTATCACTGTACAGAAACGATTCTTAGTGCCGACCTTGAGGTTGGCACCAGACCAAAAGTTGGAACACGCCCACGGAACCAGACCGCCTTTCCGTCACACTTCAACCAGAAACAAGGGTGAGGGATAAGAGAATAAATGCGCAGTAACCAAGGAGCTTGCAGATCGTAACTCCATTGATCATAAATAGGATTTTAGAGTTTATCAGGTAGGTAGTTATTGCTACAGCTATTCGGAAGTTAATGGCGAAGAATTACAATCGAAGATCATCAATATAATCCAGTTGTATAAATCATACAAAGAATAAGCCAACAACAAAACAAAAGAACCGTCAGCCAAACTATTATTTTGTATGTTGTATGGTTTTGTCCATTTGACTATGTTGGGGTTACTGGAAGGTGAAGTTTCAGAGGGGCCCAGGGAGTGATGTAATTTAGTTTTTTCCATTTTTCTCAGATAATTGTTTTCCAATTTCGATGCGGTTTGCGACATTCTTCTTGTTATTCAACTCTCCTGGGGGATCAGCTACCAATGTATAATTTTAAATTGTCACTTCTTGTTTTAAAATATTCGAATTGGCATAAAGGCACCTCAACCCCCTACAAAATTATAAAATAGGGAGAATGTCGCCAACCGCATCAAAATCAGTTGAAAATTGACTGAGAAAAATGAGAAAAACTGGGCAAAGCTGAAATGGATGGGGAAGGAGGCGGTTATCCTATCCATGTTCTAAACTTAATGGTCCTAAGCAGTAATAATTCTGTAGTGTTATTCTCTTCTGTAGCAGATTTCTGCGGTTTTCAGGACATTTTGGGCTGAAACCCTTGGCTCCTTTACGGAGAAACCTGACCTCTTCATACATGACTAGATGGAACCTTCCATACATACTACAACTAGAGAGTCCTGTAATTTGTTGTAGCTCTGAGGAGAATATTCGAAAGCGCTGAGCTAACCAAAAATGGATACGATAAAACAGCAGTTACATGTTCACCCTAAAGTGATCCCAGCAAACTATTATTTTTGGAAACGTGCATCTGTATACGTATCTAATTTTCAGCCAATTGAATATTTTCTAGAAAATCAGCACTCGAAACTAGGAGTAAATTATAATCTTGCTTTGTTGAGATACTCGTATCTTGGAATCACCTTGATTCGAAGTAGGAATAATCCTGAACTTCATGTTTTCGATCGATCCATAGATAACGAAGCTGGAAGCGAATATTCGAAAGACGGAACAAGTTTATCCTCTCCCACGTCCCGTCTACTTAAACGTTGAATTGAGATCCTATACAGCGATAAGTTGTGTACCTAATAGGGCGGAAATAGCTTTACACCCTAGGTACTTCATAATGGAAGGGGCTAATAGGATTGGAAGTTCATCGGGCTCAATACCTATAACCCTCCCGCACATCTTTCCGCCTTGCATGATTATTCATGAAATAATTATTTCAAGAATTCAAACAGGTAAGTACAACTACATGAACTCATCTTCATTTCATTATTCACTGTACTAAGCAGTTTCATCCCACTATGTAATGTCGGCAAAGGCTTTGTTCATCATATAGGCAAGGAGCTTTTCTTTCACATGCTTCTCAGTAGCTACAGGAGTTGGCTCGAAGTCGCACTATTTTATTGTCGGATACACTGAGAAGATCGTAGTAAAACCAAGACAGCAATCCGTTCAGTTTTAGGGTATGATAAATAACACGCACCAACTTCTCACAGGGTACAGTCGTGGTCGTTTCTTTTTTCTTTTTCAAATCTAAAAAGTAGCTGTTTTGAAAGGGTCCAGGGAAAAGAGTCTTTTGAACAAACATCAGATCCAGGTACGTTTTGAAAAAAACATATTTATGTTGTAGTGATCTGTCGCGCATCACAAAAGGAGGTCGTAGCATCACCTTTTTTTATTGAAAGGATATGTAAACATTCCGGGAGAAAGATCACGAGGCGTCATTATAAAAATGTTCCCTTACCAGTTGAGATAAGATAAGAGAATACGAGGTAGAAACTAGACTATCTTTCCCTATTACAGGTAGACAAGACGCAAAATGCAGAGCGAGAACGAGAGAGGATAACTCGCTCTGAGCCAATCATGAGCAGCCGCTTCCCAGTATCTCAAAAAGCATCATAAATCTTTTTTTCGTGGCTGGAAATCCGCAGCACTGAAAATTTTCCCACGCTGCACAATACTACAGATACCATTATATAGATACCCTTCCGCGTAGTTTTCTTCTGGGGAAGTGGTCACAAAATGAAGTTTTCTGTAGATATGCTCAATTTCCGACTCAGCTGATGTAGGAGACAAATTTTCTACTCACTTGACAGGGGGCTCAATTTACCAGACACCTTCTGTTTTTTGTGGTACCTAGTCTGGCAGAACACACACATTGTGAATGGATGGATCTCCCAGTTGTATATACTTCTGAATTAAGAATCGAGTTGCAATTAAATCCATCTTCTTCAATCAACTGAGGTGTCCTTTGTGGGAAGCATACAGTTGGTCGTTCAGGAACGTCAAGTTTGGGGGCATGACCAGACCCCAAGAGGGTACAATATATATTGTACAATATACAAACCATGGTAACTAACCAAAGTGGTCCTGGTCATGTACGAACTGTTGATGAAACAGTGCTCCTGGTGGTCTAACACTATTTAACACTATTTTGACGTAAAGGAAACATACCTACCCACCTGTTGAGAGTTTGGGAGGTAGGAAAATTTTTAAATTGTATCCCGTATTTTATACAGTCCAGTCAATTGACAGCAGCTTGCATTCAGTCCGGGAAAAGATTTTTTCCTAGGATTGTTAGGCATGATGTTCCGGTGAGTAAGAAACAACGGTTTCCAACTTGAAAGCTACCCCCTCCCCAAAAGTTGCAGAGCATCAACTGGGAAGTTCGAGAACGCACCGAAATTTTCCGATTGGGCCAATCTGGAGATGTTTTACTATTTAAACAATGGTTTTACCATTCAACTACTATTTAAAAAATGGTGTTTACAAAAGGTGCTCTTGCTCTTTTGAAATATTTTGGTGCTTATGAGCCCTGCTTCACCTCCAGTCAAAACAAAAGGTTCAATCGTGGCAAAATTCAAAGGTAATCGTCACGGTAGGTAGAATACAATTATACCTAACGTCGTAATCGTCAATCTTCAACAACCCTCCGAATTTCAGCGAAATAGGTGAATTACGTACACGCTACTAGTAGC
>JAEMON010000003.1:24930335-24946874 GCA_030264115.1 Lygus lineolaris | reverse complement strand
TAGGTTGGCTGTAAAACGGGTGAGAAGATCACTCGTGACGTCGTATGTTCAGAGGGGCGGACGGTGCCCCCCAGGCGGGCGCGGGGTGGGTGACTTCATCTGTATCTTTTTTACGGCACTCTTTCTCGCTCACTTCCAATCATCGGATACCCCACGTATAGCACCTTTTTTGGAAACCTCTCACTGAAATCTTTCAGTTGAACGAATAAAATGGAAAGCTGGAGTTGCTCAATCGAGGAACCGGAGCTGGAGCCTATGGAGGTGAGGTACTTCATAAGTGTCAATCCTCGCTATGGCACGTGTGTTCATTTCACAAGATTTTTTGTCTAGAAGTTACTACGTCATGAGCGCTCTTTCCACCCGTTTTGTGGCCGAGCTATGCTTTTTTTAAGGGTGCTAAATCCGAATTTGAGATCAAAAATCGACAATTCCAACCCATGCACAGCACAGACCCCACTATACCTTTAAAAAAGAACTTGAAAAATACAAAAGTATGAAATTAAAATTATACATAGATCATGTCTCTGGAGAATCGAATAACAAGAAGAATGTCACAAATCGCATCAAAAAGACCAAACATTGGATGAGAAAAAAGGGTAAAATGAATATCACTCCATTGGCCCCTTGTAAGGAGCGAACAGTTGGTCTTACAGAGCTCACGATAGTCTCGCTCGAGTCCAGAAAAAGGGAACTATGCAAAATCTATTGAAAATCATACCTTTCTGTATACCTACAGTCCTGATGTAACGAGCCAAGCCAGTAAAGGGCGTTTCAACCTCAATTTTCCGCCCATGGTACCACTTCAGAAATGGAAAGCTCGAGAACTGACCATCAGCCCAAAAATTAGGGAATCCTAATTTTAATGGGACCAGCAGGCGAATATTTATAACTGAACAGAAGGACAGATACCTACTATCCGATACACACATAAAATCGATTTCAAACCTGCTTTGATGGACGAAAATTGTTGGAGAAGATGGAAATTACAGAGAAGGTAATTACCGTGTTTAGAAAGCGGGAGCTCGTTACTATAGTAATACGGGACAATTTGGTTTCATAGGAACACGACAGCCGATAGAGCTGAGGTAGGTATACAGGTAGGCCGAAAGACTGTGCCTCAGGGGGCCCCTTTTCTCATCGGCTAATGAAGTTTGGGGTATTGAAATCTGATACAACTATTGTGGGAGTGAACGGCCTCCGGGCGGCTCGCCTATTGAATCTATCCTTGTTTTCTTCCGATTCATCCGACCGCTGGCTGGCCCCGTTGCCGCAAGTTCTTTCTCGAGGAGGTAGTCAAGAAGCGACGAGTAGGAGGGAGAAAAACGGATTAGGTTAGGTTTCTGTGCGACAAGAGGTTCTCAGAACTTACATAACCAAGTTGTGCGAAGGGAATCCAATGAAGAACGGATGCAGAGAGCTAGAGAGAGACAGGAAGAATCTGTCAATAATCAAGTTAACCTTCTTTCCTATAATAACATGTGCAAATGAACGGACATACGGAATACCTATGCGATAGTCCTATTTTCTTTGATCCGAGATATAATATAATAAAACCTACCAACTCTAGTGCCTTTAGTGCCTACCCAAGACTTTTGCACTAGTTCTTCCGGGATTTTTTTTCTACATCGAGTCAGAGACGCACCCCACTTTTTGAACCACGTGAATCAGAATACAGTTAAACAGTTTCTACAATCGAAGTTTTCCAAGTTATACAGTTTCGAAGTTATACAGTTATACAATCATCATTTTCTATATCCACCAGTGAAGAAATAAGAACTGCTAAGGTCAAGCGATCAGGCAAAAAAAGTTACATGGGAAAAAGAACAATATTAGGCATACTGCCCACAACTTGGGTAGCATATTATAGTCCCACCACGGTACCTAATCAGACATAGAGGTGCATTCGAACTCTCGAACTTTACTATAAGATGTTTGAGTAAGAATTCGACAGTGTATCAAGAAATGTTTCGAACAAGTCCGATTAACGATCAGCATGAAATATAATTGAACAATAAACAACAAATAAACAAGTTCCTAGAAACGCAAAAAATATTTCGACAGGAATTGATTAATTTGCATTCATTTCCACTAAGACGTATGTAGGTAAGTACAAAGTACCAATTCCATCTACATGGACAATTTTGTACAACAGTAATGATCACAGATTGACCGATTAACTCCAGCTCCGACATTATTTTCGCTTCAGGGAGGGGGAGGGTCCCCCATTTGGTCTACCAACATGACAAGATTAATGTTTAATGTTGATATGAAGTTGGAAGGTAGGACCCATCCATTCAAAGTTCAACGTTCATCATTCATTTCACTTCAAGAAAAATTATTTTGTAGGGTTTATGACAATCATAACAACTATTGAAATAATAATGAATAAATACTGTCATACACCACCTTCTGCGACAAGGCATTTTATATTTTTATTGGCAGGTTAACCAAAAACGAACTTTGGTTCTCGTATTGTGACAAATCGACTTTCTACCATAAGCTGAATAAAAAGAAGATAAAACATATATTTTCAATAGCTATCGTCAATAACTGAAACCAGAGGAAAACTATCACGCGGTCTTCCAAGTGACGTTGCATCGATTTTTCAACTTTACAACATGTCACGTGATGTGACGTCGCGCTCAGCACAGTACTCAGCCGTCACCATTTTCACGGCCCATGAGTCACCTCCGAGTTCCTTGAAGCCCACCTCTACCCTGGAACTTATTGACTTCTGGTTTGTGAAATAAAATCCACCTCTTTCCATTCGCCACACTTCAAATTCCAGATTAAGTAGGCCACTGTAGTATTCTCCTCTTATATGAACTATTTGTTGCATTTTTTATCGAGATTTTAAAGGTTGAAAAATTGCAGATTCATTTTACCATGGGTTTCGTCAATGGGCCAAAGGGTGCAAGATCATAATATTTGGAGATTAAAGGGCAAAGTTTTCTGCCAGATTCTGGTGACGAAGTGCACAACTCGACAGAATATCTGAATAAAAGACAAAACACCAAAATCCGTTGAGAATTGACATTAGATAGGTATGTCACAGACACATACAATGAGACATAAGGGCGACTTTACGAAAAGTTACCTTTCTTGGTCCCAGCATGATATCTCGGCTAGAAATAATAATAGGAAAAGAACAAGTCTTTATAATCATAATTTTGCGATGTGAATCAGTTCATGCATTCATACCTAAAATGTGTTCCTGTGAGTTGTGTTTCTCAACTCTCCGTATGTGTCACGTTTTGAGGTGAGTAAAAAAAATTCAACAACCAGAAAATTACTCAACTTCAAGGTAACACTTAGGTAAGCACTTCAAAAATTAAATTATTTATTTAATAATTACACATAATAATTCACACAATAACATGACTGTTCAAATAAATTCATAATTCCGGCATTTTATTTCCTACTGCATCAATCGTAAATATACAGAAGACGCACTGTAGATAGTTGGACCTTAGCTACCATCTTTGGAGTAGGTACCTGTCCATCATGGGGCGTTTACAACTAACTAGCAATATACCCATGGACCAATGGATTGAGCAATGGGGAACCTGTATGGGTAGGAATTTTACATTTTGACCCTCAAAATTTGATCCAGTGTCCTTGAAAACCCCGTGGTAGCAATTTTCAGCTTGAAATTACGACTGGTTTGACCTGAAAACGGGGTGAAAGGGAGCACGTGACGTCATTTGTTCCGCAAAAAATGCTGGGAGCTAAGAGACCTGCCCAGGCAGGCGGGGGTCGGTGACGTCAGTTTGGTTCAAATTACAATACCAGTTTTAAACATCAGATACCCCTCATTTAGCACCTTTTTGGAAAGCCCTCACTGAGACCTTTCAAATTGCAAAATAAAACCTTGTGTGCAATTCACAGTTTCTTCCTACGAAGAACACAAAGCGAACGTGGCTGGACAAAACTCCATAATAGTCAGTATGCCAACTCAAGTTGGATCCACGCAAAAAATAGATAAAATTCCTTTATAACTGGATGTTGAGGAAAAATGCACATATAAAGGTCACTTATCGTAGATCCACCCATACACCAATGGTTTCTTTTGTTGGAATTGAATTCAGGACGGTGTAAAGCGTATGGTGGTTGGATTTTTCCCTCTCAGTTTAGTGTCAATCCGTACGAATCTCGATAAAAAGTATAAACAAGGGGGCTCCTCGACTATACTGATACTCAAGGACATCCTACCAAAGTCACTTACTAAAGCACCGCCAGTTCCATGTATAAAACGTTATTCTACGAAGTCTTCAATCACACCGACAATCGCCGACTTACAGGACTAGCAAGTAGCGGTTTTGAATGAAGAACAAGCTTCAGAATTCAAAGTTGAATGAAGTCTCACTATGACCCGAGGCGAGTTCTGGAAGGAATTTTTCGTTACTTTCCTGTAGCAAGGAATTCCCTGACCTTTCCTTGTAATCCAGATCGGTGCCTGGATTTACTCGTAGGTGAATCAAGGTAATAACAAGGTAAAATAATCAACTATCCAATTAATTGTTCATACGTAAGAGGCGATTATCTCCTATTGTAAAACTACAGTATATCAAGTTTTAGTTCACGACAAGAAGGATGCGAAGGAATCACCACACGTGTCAACCATTAGTAGAATGGGAGGAGTGGGTTTCCTGGAAAAAGGGGAAAGTTCACAATTTACAACAGCCAGGTAAAGGTCCTTAGTCCCCTCGCTCCCAAGAAGAGCCCAAAGCCATCGGCCGTAACTAATTCAATACTCCTGGTAGCCCTCTTCCGCTTATTTTGCACCTCTTGCTTCACCGACGAAATGACAAACGGTAAGGAGTTTTCACCAACCACGTTCACAGTACAAAAACGGGATAAGACCTCCGCCCAGGGAAAAGTCTGGATGCCCGTCCTCTTAGTAAGTCGAGATGGTATTAATGGGAGGAGGATGATCAATCTGGAAACTCCCTGATATCGCGCGAAAGACGCTTCGAAGTTGTAGTCGAGGAGGAACAATAATACTAATGATAAATTATTTTCATCTGGCTTGTTGAAGAAAGTGGCACAGCGGTGATTCCTTACCAAATAAAATAATGTAGGTAGGTACCCAGATTGACATCACATGAAAAGATGTCAACTTGGAGACTCAATAGGGGCTTGACGTTGTACAAAGGAGAAGGGAATAGGTAGGGAGGGATCTCTCATCATCAGACATAAACTTTAAATCTTAAAATACCTACCACCCAACCGATGGGGTAGGTACATTCTTGCTTCCTCTTCCTCACCACCAAAACCTAGTATTCTGACTTCGCAAGAAGTCACTACAAATTTGTCCTCCTAAATCAAAAAAAGTCTGCCAAGTTGGGTGTGGCACATAGCTTCCTCGTATCCATAACCTGATTGTATTTATATACCTAACATATTACGGATCCCCCCAGACCACCCTGCGTACCGCCTTCCAGCCAGAAAACGCTTGTCAAATTGGTGTAGATTAGATTCACCAGATCGAGAACGTAGGAGTATTTGGAAGTTGTTGTAGGAGTAGTTGTTTTTCAATTGCATTAGTAGTGAGAGTAGTTCAAAGTTGAACATTTGCTCACCAGAGTGCTCAGGTACCCCTCTTGAATAGATGTCAAATCGATCCTCAACTTTCCTCCAAATTTGAGCGGAATCGGACCATTAGGTCGCGAGAAATTTATGTTTCAAGGATTTCATGTTTACGCATGCACGGAGGCTACCGCTGGGCGGTCGGTAATGAATTTCATATGGGACGATCTGGGGGCTGACCCGCGTAATCCCTGAAAATGTCATCAAATCAGATTAAAAGTGTCAAAGGTATACGTGTTGCAAGGATTTCAAGTTTCTTTCCGATCTTGATGAAACTCATAGGGTACCATCAAACCTTCGATCTCAACTACCCTCCAAATTTGAGCGAAATCGGACTATTAGGTAGCGAGAAATTGATGTTTCGAGGATTTCACGTTTACACATGCGCAGAAGCTACCATTGGTTGGCTGATGATACATTTTATAGGGCCTAACCCCTGCAAATTTTATCAAAATCGGATGGGAATTGTGGAAGTTATGTGTGTTGCAAGGATTCCCGGACGGACATACAGACAGACCGACAGACAGTCAGACACGAAAAAAAAATTGTTCAGGAACGCCTAAAACGTAAAAAGCGAGTTGAAATTTTGATTTTGGAGATTAAAAAAATTTTCGAATCCCAAAAGTGAAAACAATGCTTCCGCTACCTTGGTAGACTCTGAAGCAATTCTACTTGCTTTTTGCGTTTCAAAGATTTTTGAACATTTTTTTTTTTTTCTATCTTCCAACCCAGTTTATTTTATTTCATTCTCAGGTACATATGTTTGGGTGGTGCTATGCCACTTTCTTCAGCCTTTTAAACGGTATTCTTCTTTGATAGAAGATGGGGCTCATCCCACTCTTCTCTGAATTGTATCCATATGCACCATGATGAACCCCCCCTTTGTACGATTTGTGCTAAGTTTAAGGATGGAGAAAGTGGCAGAGCACCACCGAAACATATGTATCTGAGAATGAAATAAATATAATGAAGACTCCAAACACAAAAATTCCAACCCATCGTCGTACCAACCCATCAACTCTATAATAGTTTTGTTTATTGGTTACAATTTTGGTCCATATCAATTTCATCGCCATCTGACCGATTGCAGCCACTGCGTTGGAATAAACGTGTTGTGCTGTGAAGATGCTATTGCCCACCCAACTTGGCAGACATATTCCTCTATTTGGACTGTACAATGGACAACTAGTTAAAATCAAATATGTTGGAGGCTAGTGAGGAAACAGCGTTTGGAAGTAGGTAGGTAGGTACCTCTAAATTCAAACTGGAGCATTTAGTAGGTACGTGTGTATTATCAGAGGAAGATAACATGGAACCTTCAGACAGCATCTGTTATTTTTTAAGTGGGCTACGGAAAAAGCACGTTAAAAGGGGAAGGCATACAATATGTACCTACTAAGAGAGGTGCGTTACAGTAGAAGGCTGAGCTGATAGGGCCGATTAAATTTTTAACCGCGCGAAGCGTGATGAGTTCAACACTCATTTTCACCAATTAACAATGTAGATGCACGCAGCTTTTACTTCGAGTCAACCGAAGGTAGCGGAAGCATTGTATTCACTTTGGGGATAGTCAAAATTTGTGTCTTCCAAAATTGAAATTACTACTCGCATTTTACGGTTCTGAGCTTCCTGAATGAATTTGTTTACGTGTCTGTCTGTCCGCATTTCCTTGTTACAGCCATATCTTCCAGAGTTTTCATCGATTTTGTTCAAATTTTCCCGTGAGGTCCCATATGAATTTCATCATGATTGAATCAACGGTACGCTCAACGCATGAGCTAAAGTAAATTTCGTTCACGGCTGTGTTACATTTTGTCAAAACTGGCAAACATCAACATGATCAAGTATTCTGAACATACAGTTTAGATTCTATTTTTCATTTCAAATTTTCTCAGACTCGAGGAAGCTATGTGCCATTTCCACTTGGCAGAATAATTAATTATTTATTGGCATTCAATTAAAAAAGAAATTAAATAGTGCTTACCGAAAATGAATATACGCGTGGAACTACGACACACCAGTTCGCCGGGGAGTAAAATGTTTCAGTAAAAAGAAAATGTATTTGTTCATTGGTCCGAAAAATTGACACCTCGACAACTACTAGAGCTTTGAATTTTTTGAGGGGTGAGGTTGACAAGCGAAAATGGAGACCGAGGCATCTCACTCAATAATTCTTCTTCTTTGGCTTTACAATGATGGCTATACCTTGAAGGGGAATTTCGAGTAAAATAGATACTGGATTTTACTGAGAGGAAATCTAATATTATACCCAGGAAGAATGTTACATCAGGGGCGCCTTCAGAGCAAATTTAGGGCAACCAAGCTCCAGTAGAACATGGAGTTAATTGCGCTGGGGGAAGTGAAATTAAGCTACGCTGTAAAATAGGAGGTAGAGCGAGAAACGGTTTTGAAGTTTAAAAAAGGTCCTATTTTACTACAACGAAGCATGCTGATGCAGATCCCTTCTTATGTACTTAACCTTTTTTATCTCACATTCTCCGAGTCGATTTCAGACAGTGAACGTACTATTATTTTACAATGCATGTAAATCTGTTGGACATTAGCACAACATAATATGTTTATCATTTGTGTATTGAAATTGTATCATTTAGGGTAACAACGTTGGTAGTGATTTCACGTAGAATCCGAATCTGCAACAGGCAATGGGGGGGGGGCACACAAAACCCGAAAGCGCGTACGCAAAAAGGCGGTTCTGAATTCCGCTTCAAAAATCAAGGGGGAGGGCAGGGAGGTTTGATACAATTTACTACTTTTTCTAATCTCACATAATAACCTCTCAAATCGAGTGTTGCACACCTCTTGGGTCGTGGGACACCCTAATATATAATACCTACTCATATAAATAGATAGGTAGTCGGATAGGTGTTCTTCTTATCGCAATGACACAAGGTAGGTAGGTATGCGAGGCCGGCGCAGTTAAATTGTTGCTCAAGGATCTGAAAATAGGTCAAGGTGATCTCAAAGACAGAAAAAAAAGAAGAGAGCAAACGTTCCAAGTGCCGACTGCTGCTGCACTGCTGGACTCGAGACATTCAAGGAAATGGGGAGAGACGAACCATGAAAGGGTAACGACTAGAAATAAAGATCTCGGTGTATTCCTAATCAACAATCCGGGAGATTAACGTAGTACGATGAGTGACACAAAAATATGAAGATATCGAAATAAATCTGAGTCGCATCCATAGATGTGTCGAGCAAAGATTATTCAATGGACTCCAAACCTGGTTGCAGAAATGTAAGTAAGGAGGGGAGGGGGAGAGGGGGGATTAAATCTACCCACCCACTTAAGCTAAGTGCTAGTGTTTAATCTGATCCATTTGTCCAATTCAAGGGGAACTTGGCAACTCTTTGACACTGCGACTCTTCAATAGCCCTGTCGAAGAGTTTCAAAGCAGAGATTGAAACTCTACGGCAACACATTTACTGCGATTCTTCGACACTTCTCGACGAAGAGTTTCATAGCAGAATTTGGAAACTCTTCAACAGCACTTTTTCTGCGAAGTCGGGACGGTTCCCCATTTACCCGCGCAAACCGTTCAATATCAAGGGATTGTGGCTCAGTAGCTGATGAGCTGTCAATATGAAGGAAAATAAAACTCCACGTAAAGGTAAGTTAGTATGTGTAGGCTGCACATCTAAAATTTACGAGAGTACACAATTTAAGATAAGAGCTTGGCAAAAGTGCTGGCGTGGGCGGACGGCGCACAATTTTTGGTAACAATTCTTATAATATTGTTCTAATGGTCAAAGTTGTTCAATTCTTCATGCTGAAGCTAATGGTGAAGTCCGATTAGAGGTTGGATCAAATTAATGAAAATGGGTTAGAGCCAAATTTATTCTCGAAGTTTGTAGAGATAATAAATAATTAGTGGATAGTGAAAAATGATAATGGATAAATAACTGGTTTTAATTACTATAAGTCAAGTCACATAGGAAAAAAACTGGCAATAGCACAAAAGTCAGAGCCAATATAATTGAACCGCGTGGGTGGATTTCGAAAATATAGATAGGCATAGGATATACCAGTGTTATACATGTTTCCACACAGATTTCTCAAGCTGACTCGTTTGAGGTAATTTTCTAATCCAATGGATTGAACGGGATTGAGAAATTTCCTCTCTTGGCGGAAGATTGTACCACCCATTTGAAGTAGTTATGTACTGATTTGGTTAATTCATTTTCGTCAACTCCAAGTTTTGCCTGTGACAAACAAATTCCATGAGTGCGAATGCATAGATACTACAACTGTTCTGATTACGATGAAATGCATAGGGATAATCTCAATACTGCTCTTCAAACAACCTCTAACTTAGAGCAAAATGTGGCTATTAGGTTTTATAGTCTTCGGGTGATCGACCCCTATGCGCTTCTTCAAGTAGGTAAAACGAATAAAATTTATTGTTTATTTTCACCTGAATAGGTACTTTCAAAAAATTTTGTATTGCTTGGCGGTGGTGATGCAATTTGTTTACAAGAGCCGTGAGGGGAGAGGGGGGTCCAAAAAGGGTGAAAATCTGCTTACATAATAATATGGACTCCCTTCATGTGTTGACTAACTCCGATTTTCAGTACATAACTCGAATCAGGGTTGCCAAAACGTCCTGGTTTCACCAGGGCAGTCCTGGTTTTGGAAGAATTGTCCTGGGTCCTGGTAAAAATGTAACCAGGACGCGAAATGTCCTGGTTTTGCTCATTGTGAGCTCCTCAGTTGTGTGGAGTTTTACCAACGGTCCAGCACGTTGAGAAGATGTTTGAAGCCTAATACATTTAAAATTAACAATTAAAAGTACAATACAATTAAATTACATACTAATTAAAAGTATTAAGGTCTAATACTTTTTCATGGCGGAAGAAAGGCAGAAAGTGAATTCAATTTTTAGTTCCTAGGTAGATAGCCTTATTCGATTCGATATTTTGTTCCTAGGGCAGACAACCAAGTTCAATTCCATTTTCTGTTCCTGGCGTCGGAATCCAAATGTTTACTGTTTCATATTTCCTGTTTACTGTTTCATATTTCATATATTCTGGAAGGACTGTCGCGCCATGGAAGAAGAAGAAGATTAGAGACTCAAATATAATTTCATTGTCTAATGTGATTCGGTTTTCAAGTTCCTGGGGCAGACACCCAAAGTGATATAATTTTTACTATACAAGTTGTTACCTCAATAAAGTGATGGTGAATCGAGTCAATGTGGTATTTAATACTCAGGTGTCCCAAGTTACATTGTCCCGGTTTGGACTTTCGGATTGTTGGCAACCCTGCCTCGAATAGAATCTTTACTTACATGAATGTGCCGAATTAAGTTCATGTAGGCTCAGCAGATTTGGAGAAAAATGTAGCAGACTGAGACAGCTGGCGGACGGATTCCAAAGCTTCATTATTTGAAAGCAGTAAGTAAACAAAAATCGTAATTCATTGAAATTCAGTCAAATTTATAACACCCATTACAACATTCAGAGTCACCTATTTCCCACCACAAATTGGTCAGACCCTACAAGGACCGGGCATCCTGTAACCTTCCTAATATTAATTCCATTGTCGGCTTCAACAGGCTTTTTAAACGGTCACTCGTATCAGTAGCCTGGGGTTTCGAAGGTGTGAGTGGCTGTCGAAGAGTTACACAAGTGTTTTCAAACTGTCGAAGGCTTGCAAGACGTCTTACTTGGACTCTACGACTCGTCGAAGAGATGCAGTGCCGAGGAGTTTTCCCCCAACCGTAGGTGCTCCTACATATTATGTCGACTCAGTTGAACCTCCAAAGCGCCGTACAACAGGTATTCATGAACGAACGTCAGTCAACAAAGATTTCATTGCTCCGAAGCGACTGGTCCAAAGGTAAAATGAATCATTTTATTTTAAAAGGTAGAAACCGGCCAGAAGTCCCGCTGTTCAGAGCTCGGTCCTAGTTATGATGTCCTGAGGTCAGCCTGGAGACCGACAGCAAAAATATAATTCCGTATTCATCCAACCCACTGATATAAGAGCTATCAATGGTAGGTAGATGTGTATAGGAATTAAATTTCATATAATTTCGCAATTTTCTCCCCAATAAATGCTGGGTAGAGGTAGTACCTAACTAGGTACAAAAATTGGTAGGTATGACTTAAAGGGACAACCACACGATATTACTGTCCAGATTTTTTTGTTAAAGCACCTTGTTCCATATTATCTTGGCTCATCAAGATATTAGGTACGAACCTGCCTAGTTTTATCGAGCTTCCTAAAGTTGTGACAATAATTTCTTGATGATAAGGCTGGAAGTATAATGCATTCGTTCGTCCAGGATATTCGAGACTCAAATAAAATTATTGTTTAGATTTGAGAGTAATTTAATAGTGATAATAACGTTAAGGTTCAGAATAAATTAATAGTGTTGGTGACAAAAGATGGCAAGATATTATAGGTAATTTTATTTTGATAGATATTATTGTAATTCATAGCATCAATTTTAACCAATTCGTAATTGTACCAGCATGACCGGTATTTTTTTTATAAACTCATCGTGCCGGTAAGTTTGGAAACTTGACCTAAATGGTAAGGAAGGTATCCCGTAATTTTTAGACAGAAATATGGAAGGCTATGAATAGTGAGTAACTACCTACCTAATCTTCAGAACATCTTCGGGAGATGCATCATCGGAACCCGTTGTATAATAAAGTTTATTAAACTATTTATAGTAGGTATGTTCATCATTTTTGTTGAAATAAACTTCAACTTGGTATGTTGAATGGATTTAAAAACAAGGAATTAACACATAACAAATAACACTGCGATACCCATGAGTCATAATATGTGATTCAAGTTATTGAAACGTTATTAAAATTTTGCAATATTCAACTTACATTGGCACAGTCAAAAGTTGTAGGTAGTTTAGAACTTCAAATAGCCAAGTATCCTGCGTAAAAAGGCTCGCCAAAAAGGTATCCAAATGGAGAGGTAGGAAAATCACTCACAACACGAGAACGTTAGGGTGAAAGAAGGTAAATTGAACGAGCACACGAACTACACACGCATATCACCCCGACGCGGGAGCCGCGCACAGACTGATCTACCGGCAGAGAGTCGCCCTCCCGGCACATAGAGAGTCGGGAAGGGGATACGAAGGCTGGGGGGAAGGAGGGGAGGGGTTTGCCTTATAGAGGGGTGCAGCGAGGGGTGAGAATGAAGTGAAATTCAAGGGGTGAGGGCGAAGGGCTCGAGAGATGAGTGGAAATTCCAATTCTCATCGTATTACACAAGTTGGTCATGCATGGATAGAAATGCTGTTTTAGAGCTAGATCGTACAAATGAACTAGATCTAGAACAATACATAAATATACATCTATACCTAATACGACAATATGAGCAGTTGTATCAGGCATCTGCTGGAACAGCTGGAACGCACATGTACCTAGCTACATGTACCTCATTATGTGTGTTGGCTGTCAGCCTATCTATGCTACTATCTTAGTGATTTAAGCAAAGTTTTATTTTAATGTATTATTTTTATGCCATGTATTCGTGCAAGAAATTTAAAAAAAATGTTGTCCTCCAGAATCAAAATTCCCACTGGCGTTTTACGTACCTATCAGAGCTTCCTGAACAATTTTGGTTCCGTGTCCGTCTGTCTGACGGTCTGTGGCCAATTCCTTGTACCAGGCAAAAATATATGAAGTCGTCAGAATTTGATGAAATTTCAAGGGGTTGTGCGAGTTAGCCCCGTGACGGTCCCCTATCAATTACATCGCCATCGGACCACTAGTAGCGTGAGCGCATGCGCAAACGTGAATTTCCTGAAACCCCGGTATCTCAGTTCCTAATTGACCTATTTTTGCTAAAATTTGGAGGGTAGTTGGGGGCTCAAAGGAAAATGACATGAATTTGTCACGATTGGATCAGTAAAAGGAGAAAAGCAGTTTCTCCAGCTGAGCAGTTTTGGAAAATTGAGGTTTTGAGTTTTTACCATAAAAACCGAACTATAATCGAATTTGAGTGAAATCAGACGATTATTTATGTAGAACTTGAGAAATCTCTGTTCGAAAGATATCACGTTTGCGCAGGCGCTGTCATTAATTAATTATTTAATGAAATTCATACAAGCACTTGCACTCATAGCGGACCCTCCAGGTCCCAAACCACGTAGTTCCTGCAAATTGGGACAACAGTTTTGGTTTTGCCCAGCACAAATAAAATTATTGACCACAGTCGGACAAGACTGGCAGACACGTGAACGTTAGGTGGTAAGCATGAATGTCCCCAGAGGAGGAGTATGTACCATGCACCAACGACTCCGCCAGAATCGGCTCCGAAAAACCGGTAATCACTACGAGGGCGAGGCGCCGTGAAGCATCGTTTTTGGGTTTGAAGGCTATGGCCAAAGCATGTTCCAAGTCTTTTACATTTTCGATGTCGAAGTCTGGATCGTAAACGAAGTCATCGCAATATTAATATTATATTCTAGATCGAGGAAAAGCTGCTTCCGTATTTGCCATTAATTTGATCTCAACATGTGGAATGTTGATGATATGCACCTGTCTCAATCATGGTACACCCCGCACAAAAATGATACGTATATTGGAGATCGCGTTCATTTCCCTCCAGTTTATACAAATGAGTGGTCTCTCAAGTGCGGCCCAAAGACCACCGTAAAATAATGACACTCCCATTTGACTTGCTACCTATTTTTTGATAATTTTTTTGAAATATATATATATTATAATGAATATATTTATGAAAATATCTCGCTTATTTCACTTTCCCCCTCGGGGTGGGGGATCGTTTGTACATATAATTTCACATATATGCTCTGAGTCGGGGACGTTCGTACACATGGTAGTTAGTCCAGTGCGGGGACATACTACTATCCCCACGGGGACGTTCGTACATGCGCCCGAACGTTTCGTTCACTTGGTCGGAAATGTTTGCTTACATTAATTTAGGTCGAACGAAAGGATTTACCTAACCTACTACCTTTCGTAGTGAGGAAGCAAAACTTGCTTGGAAACCAATTTCATCCGGAAACAAACAAGTACCTAAGTACATTTAAAAAAATCTCCGGAGAGCCCGAGAAGCAAATCGCTTTCAGGAGTCATTTTTCAATGAGGGAACAATAGGATCACGGCGTTTTCCCGACAAACGATGAGCAAAATGACAGCACCATTCACAAATCATTCTGCACGACTGCAGAAAAGGGTCGGCAGTTTATCCCACGCAGTACAAAAAGGCGGTGCGGGACAATAATCAAAGTAGGTAGGTATCGTTGGGTAAGACATTGTATTTATCTATTGTGTAGAGATTAGAGCAATGTAGGAACTTATCCTCATGTCAAGTCTACATAGATATTTTTAGAGATACTCTAACTGTATCCGAAATCCGCGGATACATTTACTTTCCAAGAGAAAGTAACTACGGACACAGATACAGTTACTTGTGACTGTAATTGTATCTAGTTACTTTCTTGGATACAATCACAAAAAATCGTCCTCGTTTGAGAATTGACTCCTACCACATATTTGGAGTTTACATAGTATGGAACGGGGAAGTAAATAATTCAAGTCATGCAGCATGGCAGAGGATCGAATTTTCAATGAAACGTCCATTTTTTGGATTTTTATTACCCCGAATCCGAAAAAAATGATCCTTGGTTCAGTCGGAAAAATCTTAAATGTTTACAGTAAGAGCATACTACTTGGATCTCCAGAATTCGCGCGCCTTTTGCACCTGGGGGGAGGTTTGCGCTTTAGGTTCAATCGAAAAAATCTGGCATTTTCACACTTTTGAGGCCACTAGAATGTGTTGTGCAAAATTTCAGATTTTTCTTATTGATCATAGGGCAAAAGAAGGCACAGACAACGTATGTTTCGTTTTTTTCGAATGAATTTGTAAATTTGGAGGGTTGGACAAAAACTTAAAGCAGTAAGTTCAACTATAACATTTTTGTGTGCGACAGTGGCGTTCTATGGTGCGATTGGCTCACTAACTTGTTTTTTCCAAATAAATGAAACCCCCCTTTTTTTAGAGATTCGGATTCTACGCAAAATTTCAAGAGAATAAGACAATACTCAACATATGTATCCGTGTGGCACCACCCTGTGGTGCCAGACCATGGTGGTATCGAGAATTGTTCTAAAACTGAGCATCATTCCAAAATCTATAATCATCGACACCAAACACAAAAATCCGTGTGGCGGCACACTGTGGTGCCATTCTGGCATCAGCCAATGGTTGGGTCGCCATGTCTGAGTTCAAAAGGAAAAAAAGCAAGCAAATCCGTTCAGAATTGGGGAGCTGGAGAGCGCACACAAGATTTTGCCAATAAACGAGTTTTCCCGGCATCAAAGCCCCCCATTTCGAAAAACTGGCGCCGTAGTAGCAACTAGGCAGTTTTCCGAGTCGAACATGAAAAAGAGCACGCAAATCCCTTAAGCTCTGTGGAGCGCACACAAGATTTTGTCAAAAACGTAAGTTTTTTGGGCATTAACCCCCCCCCCTTTAAATGCAAATTTCGAAAATCCGGCGACATAGTGCACAACTAGACAGTTTTCCGAGTTGAACTTAAGAAAAAGCACGATAATCGCTTGAGAACTAAGCTCTGGGGAGCAACAAGATTTTGTCACACACACACACACACACACACACACACACACACAAACACACACACAGAAATTCACCTATGGTTTTTTTTCACGGATGTGGACTCAGGGTGGTTCTTTTTTTCTCAGTTGAGTATTGTCCACCTCCGACACAGATTGAAAACAACTCACTAGTGAGGGACGTCCTAAAAAGGGGGGTTCCCTTTTTAGAAAACGAAGCTAATGTGCCAAACGCATCATACAATGCCACTGTCAACACAACAAAAATATTATAGTTGAACTCCTAGCAAAAACTTACTGCTTTCAGTTTTTATCAACCCTCCAAATTTACAAATTCGCGGTCCAAAAAAAAAAAAA
>JAEMON010000003.1:24902606-24914698 GCA_030264115.1 Lygus lineolaris | reverse complement strand
TTTTTCATTTCTACCTACCCACTACCCTTTAGGGTGCGCGGGACGACGGGCCCAGGAAGCATCTCAATCGTGCCTCAAAATTCTATCTATTATTTTTCACGTTCGTGATTTTGAAAATTCCTCGATTGATGTATATTAAACAATCATAATTACATACTTCACGACTTGAATCGTAATTTTATGTTTATTTCATCCAAAAAAACTGGAATAAACCGGAGAAAAATCAGGTTTTTGTCGGTTTCATTCAGTTTTCTCTGGATGGAATAAACTTGAAATTACGATTCACATCGTGAAGTATGTTTTTGTGATTGTAAATCGAGGAATTTTCAAAATTACGTGAAAAATAATAAATAGGATTTTGAGTTACGTTGTGGCATGGTTGAAACGCTTCTCGAGTCACGCGCACCCTTAACTATAACAGTAGCGTGTATTCGGATGTTAGTGAATCAGGCAAACAGTTACGGGCCCATTCACTTTACTCCTGACAAAAAAAGGTAGATGTGCAGTTATCAATTTGTGCTTATTGACAACCGAAATTTACTCCAAATACGAGTAGATGGGGAGAATGAGGACTGTTGATATTTTCTGCGCAACAGAACTCCAAAATCGATTTTCTTTATCAGCCGTTGACATTGCTGATCCGTGGTGGCGAAAGGACCCAACTTATCTTCAAAGCGTTTGATGGATATGACATGCGATAGACTCATTAGTCCCGAATCGTTAATAAATTGATTTCAGTAAAAAAAAATTAGGTACCACAATTTCTCACCAAAAAGTCAAGAAAGAAGATCAAACGGCAATGAACTCTATTACCCATACACCTTCAACGGTACGTTTTTGTATTCCCATTCACCCTAAATTCATTATATTTGCAAAAAATGGTGTACACGGGGTTATCACACGCTGATGGATAGTGAATACCTACAGACGTATTTCTGTATTTACGTACAACAAAAAATCAACTTACAGCTCCAGGAACGAGAAAACTGGAATGGATTTCGTACGCCCACTTCTTCATCTCTTTCGCACTGCCTTCTTTATAAAGATCGGTAACTAGATAAAATAACTGCAACAAAAACGATTTCAATAAAGCAATTAATTTTATACTCAGAACGCACGATGATAGAGGGAACGTAACGGGGATGACGCATCTATTCATTATTATAGCATTATTATTCATAGCATTATTATTCATAGCATTATTATTCATTAGCATTATTATTCATAGCATTATTATTCATAACATTATTATTCATTATTAAGTAGCATTCGTGACTTTACAAAGTAACTTTAAAATGTTTTGCTTCCTCACTACCGAACGTAGCGCTACTGTGTTCGTGCAAGAAGTGAATAAAATCGTTGTCCTCAAAAATATTTATGTCCACTAGCGTTTTGCGTTACAAAGCTTTCTACGCTTTCTACTTCGTTTCCGTGTCTGACTGTCTGTCTGCGGTTTATTCCTTGTCCCAGGCAAAACTATGCGAAAATGTGGTCCGATTTTGATGACTTATTCAGTGATCGTGCAGGTTAGCCCATAGACGGACCCCTATTAATTTAATCGCAATCGGACCACTACTAGTGTGGGCAAATATGCATTTTCTGAAACTACGATTCCTTAGTTCCTAATGGACCAATTTCGCTCTCATTTGGAATTTATATGATTCCAAGACATTGCTTACGAATTTCACAATTGGGAAATATCATCAAGTTTTTTAACAATTTTTTCTGAAAGATAATGACTCCAAAGAAACAATAATGAAGTCGTAAGGCAAAAATAGTGTATCTGTAATTTGAAAAAAATTATTTAAATATTTATTATTCTGATTTGGCGGGAAAGTGACGTTGAAAAGGGTTGCGTCTGTCTCCGTCCAAGATGCCAACCGAACGAAACGAAACACAAAGCTCATCACTGTTTGGGCTCCTGATTAGTGAGAATAGAATTTACGTAGTTAAATAATTGATTAATTTAAATAATTATTAATTAATATTATTTAAATTATTCCTATTTTACTGCTCTTAATGCGATCTCAGCGCATTCTTTTTCAGTTCAGTTCTTTTAGTGTGACGTAGGAAAGGGTTTCTCAAGATCCTTCGGAATTCCGCCTGTTATTCAAACAGCTGAGATTTTATTCCAAGTTTTCTCCACACCCGAAAGATAAACTATTTTTTCTTTGCATTGGCAGTATTATTTTATTCCAAACAACAATACAAAGACAGAAAAAATGTTATTTTCTCATACACGACAGTTCCCCATTGGATCAAGAATAGCTCCTGTCCATGGACAACCTTGAGATTGAGGTCATCGACATAACTCCAGAACTACTCGACCAATTTTGGTATAATTTTCACTATCAGATTCTATCCGTCCCACGACAAAAGTGAGGAAGCTGTACTGTTCGCCCAAACTTGGCAGACGTTTCAAAGCTGCTTTGCAGGCACTCGTAGTTAAAATATAGGTATATAAAGAGTCCATAATAGTATTCTGTCCGCCTGAACTTATAGGTCGGAATCATGAAACTTTCCAATTATTTCCCTTGTCATACTGTTCGAAGACATTATAATGACATCACCTCAATTTTTCCTGTCCGCAAGTTTATTTTTTCTCTTTTAACAGCCACAGGACTCATTCAATAGTAGGTGTGAATGAGGAATATTTTTGGATTAGTCCAATTATACAAAAAAGAGGGTTTTTAGGAATTATTCAAATCTGTAAAGGAGAGGCAGTTCAGAGGCTGGCAGGACCGTACAATATTCCGACCGATTATTAGAACATCAATAAATTATTCGTATGCAATAAATAACTCGAGTAGGTACATCGACATTTTTTCGTGCAAATGGTGATCAGACAGAAATAATAAGCCAGTGTATAAGTTTGAATGGCTGATAGTGATTCAGCTACAGCTCGGAGAAGTCAGGTACGCTACCACCTGAGCTACCCCTGACCCCTAAATTTGGGCCAGAAGAGGACTTCAATGAAGGAAGGTGGGGACAAAGGGATTTCATAACATTTCTGCCGCCTTCTTTCTCTATTGGATTACTCCAACACGGAGGTGCAGCAACTTTACAAGGTACGAAGAATGTAAGTAAAGTAGGTAGGTACCTACGTAATGTTTAGAGCTTGGAATTTAAAAAGGAGGGCAAGAGAACTGCTAGATAATATTAATATGAATAACTGCGTTGCATGTAAACGCAAATAAAACTCTACTAATCCTTTTTACAAAAGGTGTTCAATAATTTTAATTCAATCAGTGATAGACCCAATTTGGTACATAACGAATGTTGCTACTTACTAGGCTGGAAGGATCACTGTTGGATATCACATAATTCAGGAAGACGGCTAGATGAGCCTGATGCTTTGATAATTTGTTCCACCTCTTGAACGGACCATGGTCTTCCATTTGGCTCTGTGTAGAAAAAAGAACATTTCATTTATTTTCAATCAATTTACAGAAGGCTGGATGCCTTATAATTAGTGAGTACATACATACAAGTACATACCACAAGTGCATACTAATAAGAGACACCACAATAAATGTGTAGGGACAATGCATTATTGGAAACATGTAATTTTATATGATTAGACTTCATTTTTGTGAGCCGTAATAATTAGGTATACTAATTCTAATTGTAAATACGTTCCTAGGTATTGAAAACCCCTCTTGGCACTGGCGGATCGAGTGGGGGTTCCAGCTCCCGGGCCCCGACCCTTGATGGGGCCCCATAAGGGCCCCGTCAAAAACCAAAATTTTGGAGAACCAAATTTTGTAATCTGATGGGATCCTCCCGAGGGCCAGGGACCCGTCTGGGAGAAGTTGTTCTGTTTCCAAATCCACTAACATTTTTGCAAAATAGAGTCGAACAAAAAAGCACGCAAATCAGTTGAGAGAATTAAGCCCTGGGGAGCGCACACAAGAATTTGTCAAAAAACACACGTTTTTTGGGCATTCGTGCCCCCCTCCCTCCAAAATTCAAATTTTGAAAAATCCGGCGACTTAGTGTACAACTAGACAGTTTTCCGAATCGAACTAAAAGAAAAAAATCATGAAATTTGCGCGAGAACTAACACAGACATTCACCAATGGTTTTTTCTTTAAGGATTTGAATTCAGGGTGGTCTGAAACGAATTTGTACGTGGTTCTTTTTTTTCTCAGTTGAGTGTTGACCTCCTCCGACATAGATCGAACACAATAGGACGCCACTCACTAGTGAGGGACGTCCTGAAAAAGGTGGTGTTCCAATTCGAAAAAACAATGTTAGTGCACATTCATTGCATGCGCACGTGCGCAAAATAATCACGTATTTGAATTTCACGCAAAAATTATGAATTGGTTAACATTTGAATTTTTTTCTCTGAATGGAATTTTAAAGAAGTTAAGGGTGGAGGGGATCATTAGCTGCGACACTCTGTATATAAATATAATACGCGTGAGTAACACGAAACATGATTTAAGAAGAATGCGATTTATTCAGGTTTATATTCGTATAGGAAGACTGGTAGTGTAATAGTTAACTCGTATCACATATGATCCACCCAAATTCTCTAGGCAAATAAAATAATCCAGTTAGTTTCCAGAAGTCAATAATGTTTTAGCGAATTTTCGAAGTTTTAGTTACGAACATTTTGAAGATTATCTTCGTGGAAATCCGTTTCAGACCATTCTAAAATGATTTCTGAATTTAAACCCTTTTCATATGTAAGTATATGTATATTTATAAATAATACATCTATTATATTAGTTTAAGATTTTCCATATGTATAGATAAATTTATATACGATATTCATTCATGTATGTGTCATTCCAGACGATATTTGACCCTAGGATCGATCTAAAATATCCACACAAAAAATTATAAATGTCAATAATAACCAAAGAAAGGATGAGTTCGATTTTTGGAGTACTCTAATAGGTCAAAGTTTTAAAATTAAGGGTCAAAACCTAGTAACATAAATATGGTAGGTAGGTGTCTTCAGAATCAGCACAAAATCTTCTATAAGGATTTACCCATAAATTATCCAAGAAAATTATAGAGCAAAAATCGAAAATTCACTCATCATCACTTATGCTGCATGACTGGAACTTTTAAACAGTAACTCCCAACCGACTACATAAATATCACAAATGCGGGATGGCAGTATTAGACCCATCGGAAGAATACATCACCTACATAATAATTTGATAAAAATAATGCAGTGAAATTATAAATTTACCATTTCTTGATCTGACATGTCTTCGTCCTCCATTGAAATGATCGGCTGCTGAGGCGACCCCTGGGCAAGAAAATTGAAATTTTTCGCAGGCGAAGTTGCATGATCCGTTTCAGTCATTGAACACTAAAATCAGTACAAGAAAACTAGAGACATCCTCTATCAATATCAGTCCTTATAACTCAACTATATTTTAAAAGAACATCAAAAGCTGAAATTGTTCCTAGTAGGTACATCATTGAAACGTATTAACGAGATTCTTCTACGCCAAAGCTCTGATGCGATTCATGTTCCTGTTAGGAATCTGACATTGATCGATCGCAATCCCTTTAGATAAGGGAAAAAAGCCTCTTACTACTACCTAATGAAAAAATATTCCTAAATATGTTCCGATCTGACAAAAACTAAGCTCCGCTCCATATTTATAGGAAATTCTGAGCTGATTCCAAAATACCCCAAATTTCTATAGGTACCTAAAATAGCTTATCAGCTGCAAAATTATAAAAAAAACCAAATCAGAACCACCCAAAATTGTTCTAATATTGAAAGAAAAGTTGCAGAGAGGTCTGCGTCGAATGAGACCAACGCCAGCTCTCCCTGTCCGCAGTCATGAGTTTTTTTCGACTTCGGGGTTTTTTCGACTTTGTCAGTCGTGAATTTTCTCAGCTCTTTCAAGATTTTGCAGCTAATTAGTTAGTTTTGGTAAAGGAACATGGGGTAAATTCCGAATCAGCACAACATCTCCTAAAAATTTGGAGCGAAGCTTAGTTTTCCCGGAAAACGGCCATTTCCGACCACTACTAACGGTTGAAGACGATTACTAGAAATCAAGTCCTCGATTCAGTATTGCATGGTGATACAAGAATTATTGCGACAAAAACATTAAAAAAAGCGTATAAATATGTGAAAGTCCCAAAACTAATCAGCATTCCAACATTCATGTTCTACTATTCGCGCGATTCGTACGGTACCAAGATGAAAGAATCAAAATTTGCTGACATAAAAATATGCCAAACCACGTTGGGACACCATGGTGACACCCAAATCGCCTATCAATATCGTGAGGTCCAATGCGTATACACTAGGACCTTTAACGTCATACCTAAATAGTGAAAAACGGGTGATTTTTCGTTTTGGGATATTCGATCATGATTAGGTACCAACGAGCAAGATGATGAAATGTTTGGCTTGTTTTTGATTGCACCTCTCTTTCTCAGGACTTATTCAATAGTCGATTTTTTCAATCTAAATAACCTCCGAAACGCTACTGAAACGTATCACCAAGGTACCAGGACATACCACCGAAGCGCACAAATTTTCCAGTTCAGAATATCTGTAGGAACTTGGTAGTAGTTCCGAGGAAAAGGAAATCTCTATTTGTAGGAAGTAGTTAGTAAATACTAAAGAACATTTAATATCATTAAGAAAATCCGTACGATACCCATTAGGTGCCTTATTACGTGAAAGGAGAGCTTTACACTTTACAAGTGTATGGAAGCCAATTTTATATATTTTATAGCCTAAGCAGGTAACTGAAAATGTATGAATCATCAGTTTCCTAAATTATGTAATAGAAACTTGCCAGTGAATCGCCAGTGCAAAGTATCCTACGTCATGGTAGCAAGAATAAAGCCTACCTACTCAATTTCGAGTAGGTACCTATCTTCATTGTTTTCAATTTTGTTTGTTTTTCAAGGGAAAATATCCCGCCAACGACCAATGTCCCCTACAGGGGGATTTTCGAAAATTTTTAAAAATTGAGAGGACGGCATTTTAAACAAATTTGAAAAATACATTTTTTTAAAAATTGCCTATTTTTATGAATTTTATGAAATTCATTTAAAAGAAAACAACGTTTTGTATTTTTTCTTAACGTTGGCGGGTTAAAATTACTAGGAGTTTTTCAAAAATAGTATATGTTGATATTGATGAAATACACAGAAAGACACGAAACCAAAATTGTTCAGGAAGGTCTAACACGTGAAAAGCGAGTTAAAATTTTGATTTTGGAGGTATACAATTTTCACCTCTCAAAAGTGAAAACAACGCTTCCTCTACCTTGGTAAACTCGGAAGCAATACAAAATATCTGCAATTTCACCTCTGCTCTTGGAGGCGAATCTTCTTCGGGTATGTGGGAATAAACTGTGTCATCCAGAGCAGAGTAGCCCATGTTGTACGGAGGTGGAGGAGTACCAGGTGGTGTGGAAGGGCTTGTAGGGCGGTCCACTTCCCAGGCCACACCGCCTCGAGATCTCTTGGCGAGGGATAGCTCCGACATGGACTCAGAAGCTATCAGCCTCTTCGAAGCTGAAAAAGGGCAACACGTTGTTGGTATTACAATATTTAGGTATTATAAGGAGCAGGAATTAGTACTAGAGTTTAGTGGGGTCCACGTGAAAAAACAAAAACCACAAAACAAAAATAACAGGTAGTTACCTAGGTACATATCAAGTTTTAATTCTCACCTTTCTGGTGCTTAAATTATCTTTCAGGTCCCTAAATGAAGTTTATCCTAAGACTGGAGCTGTGACAAAAGCGAAAGAAGAGAGCAAAGAGAGCACAGAGTTGGCCAATTCAGAGTGGAGCGAGAGTCAGTGCGGTTCAAATCCATCTACACGATTTATGATTATTATTTCTTTGCGGAAACCTGTCATTGAGAATGTGGTATTTACTTCGGGGGCGAAAAGTAGAAGGGATTCACGTAATTAATCAATCGCGACATGTACACGGGGAATTTCATCATTTGTACGTTGAACTTCTAGAAGATTCCGACCGGTTTTATGAATATGTTTGGATGAATATTACGACATTCGACTACTTCCTAGATAAAGTACAGCACAAATTGCTGAAGAGGTGTCAAATTGCATTTTAAACCCAATTTTGCCTGTATGGATCAGCGATAAGAACGACGAAAACAAACTGGCTTAGTTTCTCCGCTCCTATCTTTGCTCGTCCTTGAGGGGCTGTCCCACTCTGTGCTTCTTCATATGCCTACCTACGTTTGTTTTCTTCGCTCCATTCTCTTAGCGCAGCTCCAGTCTGTAAGCGCCCTTATCCGATCAAACAACACAACAGTTGTCACATTTTTAATAGTGGATGACAAGTAAACAGATAAGCAAAAATAAAAACATGTGACTCTTTACTATTACAGTTAGTCAGAGAGAAAATGTTGGAAAACTGAAATTCAGTGGTGGGCCAAAATCTCATATTTTTTTGTTCTAGATATTCCGGGAAAGTGTGGTCATTGAAGGTCTTACGTCTGAGGCAGGAACCTAAGTACCTCTTTTGGTAGGTAGGAACATCACCCCTTGAAAAACACTGACATACAAAAACTACACATCAAATAATAGAAAAGTCAACGAAGAAAAAATTGAAACACTGCAAGTTTCAAATTAAGTAAATCAAAACCATTTTTCCAGAGTTAAAAACACTAACCTTCGGCAAGAGAAGAATTAGCTGTCATGCTGTCTGGGCTGGACTTGGTCCGTTGATGCGTGTGAACTTGATGATTCGCTCCCTGTCAAAAGATGAAAATAGCCATGAAGTAGGCACCTAAGAATCAAATTATTTTAAAATACCAAAAAGTTCGGTTTAAATATAGATTATTCCCAGGAAGTTCCCATTGAATACAGCCAATACCAAATTTGCTCCAAATTTAGAAGCTTATATACTATGTCAACTCCAAGTCAACTGAGGTAGGCACTGGGATAACCTCATATTAAAATTGCTAGGCACGTAGTTTCCGAAAGCTTGACAAGCTTTCTATGTAGCAGCATCAAGATGATAGGAAGTACACAAGCAAGCGTTCAATAGACGACATACAAGAAAATAAATTGTTGACGAACCATGCAGTAAAATAAAATTAACAAAAATAACGAATAGAGTAACGGCACCAGTATTTGTCACTAAAGGGTTTGGTTTCGATCGAATTTTATTTTGAAATTGATTCTCAATGCATGCCTCACACAGGGTCCAACTGAGTGAAACACTAACTCACTCACAACTCGATTTCAAAATAGTACCAAAATGTCAATTATATCAAAAGAAAGGATAAGTTCGAAGTCCAAACATCTTGGTGCGCAGAGTAAAATTGGAATTTTTTGGGTAAATATAGCTAAAAATTGGCTGAAATAACAAAAAATCGTCATTCATCTTTCTCACAATTCTTTGAAAATTTGTTTATCACTTAATTATGCCACATTTTGTTAATTCATCGTTGATGGCAACTACTGGGTGTGTGGCAATTCTGACAACTCGCAAGTATTAAACATTGGATGATGGCTCTAGAGTCTACAGAGGTGAAACATCTTGATCAACTCAATAAAATTGAATTTTTACTGACTTTGGAGAGGCTAATACGATGTAATGATTAGCAACAATCAGTATCCATATAAGGAAATAAATAACAACGATTATTAGTTAGGTACACTGTAAGATTCCTTTCCCTCAAGTGCTTCTCCTGTACAATTGAAATGTCTACACCACCAAGTCTACATAGGTATCTTTCTGAGGCATAGTATTTTTCTTGTATTCCGAAACAATCCGTTTAAAATATTTTTGAATTGTGAGAGGTAGGTAACCTAGACGCAATCATAACAACGGTTTTGTCTGTAAGGTTCAAAAAAGTCGACATAATGGGCAAAGTAACTGAGAGGGTGAATGGAAAAAGGTTCTGGTTCTACTTACTCGCCAATTTACAAATTACAAGAACTTGAAAGAAGTATTTTTGTTTTTAAATGGAATTGACATTTCTAACTTGACACATTTTTTTAGGGAGGTCTAAACGTTCTTTAGGGAGTATTTTTAGTTCTTGAAAAATTTCCTTCTCAAATTTCCGATAGTGACATTCACGAATGAAAAACGATAAAAAATAATAGGTAGGTACAATAAAAAACGTAAACTAGATCGAAAGTATTAGTGCTCAACTACAGTTTTCGATAATCATATTATAATTTATTACCATAACTAATGATCATTGCTGCAATAAATTATTGATATAAAGAAGCTTGTAATAATAATTATTATTAGAGGAAACTGCAGGTACTGTCCCCAACTTGGCTTTTTGTTCATTACTGCTTTTACTTCGTGAGGCACATCTCTCTACTGCGAATAAATATAATGATACAATACATTTTCCCCAATGTATCCATTATCCTTGATTCTCTCAAAATCCAACAAATAACTAGTTATCCGGGTTTTCATGTTGTTTAGTACCGGCCTTTTGGCAAACAAATGAAAGTTGATACACAGCTTTGTATCCGGTAATGAGAAGCATAAAATGTTGAAGAGCGCAGTCAATAAAAGGATTATGAATCACAGTAAACAGATTGCACAAAAATTTTGGCTGATGCCCAGTATTTTTAGGGGAGATTAACTAAAATATTGACAGTTGAAAACTCCAAGGAAACCAATTCAGGTTTTTTTTTCTGCCAATATTTTGCCTAGTTAAAATCTCTCCTGAAAATACGGGGGATCACAGTCAAAGATCCACTGTTAGTTATTTCCAACATAATGGAAAAATCTAAACTGGTTGTTCATAATCGTATGTTTTCTTTGTCCGCAGTGCTTTTATTCCACTAATCTCCAACCACCTTAGGTTGAAATCTATTTACAAGGACACACGAGTAAATTGGAATTTTGGTAGTATGTGCCTTCTTCCCATGCATGTTAATCAGTAGGAAACCGTTCCAACATGCGTGCTTCAAATTTAGACCATCTACCTCTTCACCCAAGAAGCACGCATAATGGGAACACCAAGTGCAATGATGATAATCAACTCAGTCATCAAGTAAACAAAGGAAAACTACAGTAAAATGTCAATACACATTTTTTTAAATACACAAAAAATACATCTAAGCAAAGGAGGAAGTCCACATAAAAAACACTGTTGCAAAGTGCGTGAAGCATTGAAACTCCCTTTTGTTAAGTGCATGAGTGCGGACAGCATGGCCTCTTAGCAGCAATGCATATTCTGCCGTACTAAACTAATGTGGTAACTGACAATTTATCCTAAAATTCTTCAGATTTTGTGATTTCAAACTCATTAATCATCACTCCTTCTTGTTAATCTTGGTACCATCTTTGCCATTTTTTGATAGCTCAACTATTTCGTTGACATGTTCGCTCTTTGGCTTTTGTTTGTACCTTGGTTATTAGGTTATTATGTAGGTACTCGCTCGGCTGTACATCAACTAAAATTGGAACGATAAGGAAATGAATCTGCAGTCACACAGTAGGTACAAAGAGAGTTTTATAATGTACTCGTACCTACCCAGTGAAAAGAAATGCTGAAGGATACTGGGAAATGTAAGAGAATATCAACGATTATTATAAGCCAACGATTACCTATGGAAATCGGTACGACTAGGTATACATCTTGAGTATGTTTCATCTTCACACCTGCAATAGGTATGTTACCTACTCCAAACTTTCCGTTAACTATTTTTACTGAAGGTCACGGTCACTGATCTATGCATACATACGAGCTGGTGTGGACATAGCCAGCCAGAGATGCTCCTGCAATGAATGATGATTTCTTCCTTTCACGATTGGAATGTGGGGAAGGACCTTCCTGGAAGGTAGGCCAGATTCCGGCCATTCAATGATCAATAGACAGTTCTTGCAGGTAAACGAGAATCGAATCGGGATTCCGAATAGGATGTTACTAGGGAGAGCACGAGCAGATGCTAACCCCTGAGGCGTATTGTACGAGTGGGTGAGTTGGGACACAAGTCGACCTACGAGACGTTGAATAGCACATGCGCTTGTATCTCACGAGTAGAGTCTTCTCGTAGCATCAATAGAACTGGCCTATTCCAGAAAACGAAGGTAACCGTAATGGCACCATGGATTGAATTGAATTAAAAATTGCTCAATGTACGATA
>JAEMON010000003.1:24738378-24748785 GCA_030264115.1 Lygus lineolaris | reverse complement strand
TAGTTCTCTCTAGTTAGAGGCTCTACCAATTTATGAGCAACAGTCATATTTCCTTTGCTTTTCGAAACTCACTTCAATATTGGCCTTGTTTTCTCTGGTATCTGTCAATCGCTTCGCTGTGGGACATGACCTGTAGTGGAGTGAATGAAACGAGTGGAAGATTTGAAAATGAAACGAGTGAAAGAAGTGAAAAATTGAATTGGTAACGTTTCCAGGATGTCCCGAGCATGCTGGGTGTGTCGGTCAACCAAACAACCCAGCTCAAAATTCGCTCGCGTTCTGCATAAGCACTCATCCGATAGTGCATTGAGCATAAATTGCGCTGAGAAACCAAGAACCGTCGACACCGAGCATGTGCCGAGCAGATGCTTACTTTGATGTCTACCTACCTGGAGGATCACCACCGAGCTGCGCCCCGTGCTGGTTCGAGCCGAGTATTCGTGTTCGGGTGGACGTCCACGTCTGAGCGCATTCGTCTTGGGGAGGTGCGAATGCGGGGCGAATACGGGGGCCCTAGTGTGGACGCGGCTTTACGTTTTTCAAGAAAAATGAAGTTCATACGACCACACGAGATAGTTACATTTTTAATCAAAGTATTTAAATTCCAAATGAACCACACAGGGGTAGTCGTCCCATAGGTACCTACCTAGTCATCGTCCTGTCACACTTAGGGGAAAAGATTCGTGACCATTCTAAAACACCATTCTAGAACATTTCCTCTTTAGAACATCTATAATAGTGTGGCTAAATGATACCTACCTAGCAACCTTTATAATATAATATGGTTCTGTTATGGGGCTATCTCATACCGAATTCGGGTAACTTCATTAGCGTCCATTACATTATTAATGTAGGTGATGCAGTTGAGTGGTTATTAAAGAACACGGGAGAGAAAACGTGTATTTCCACGGAAACACTACGACGATCGATTTCGACCTATAGGCTTTTTCTGTTCGAATAAAATAAATGCTTGCAATCTTCAAAAGTGAGCCCTAGTGATATTACCCATTTATTGGTTTTGTTCCATATTCGAGAGAGTTTCATCTGACTTGGTCGTTGTTCCCCAGGATGCCAGGATAGTAATAAGGGATCTGACGGTCGTATAGCGTAACAGAGCCTTTGAATAGGAATTCGGGATTTATTCAGCTCGGGGGCTATCGGACCGGTCTGACGACGACCCTGGTACGGTCAAAGGGAGGCAAAAGTAATGGTCGTTACGCGGTTTATTATGATCAACAATAATGTTCGGCTTGGAATGCAAATCGCTGGACCGTCCCCTTTTGTTCCCCTACCACTCGAGAATTTCGCCCTTCGGCCATCCGAAAAATTTATTGGGTTCTATCTATATGGCATGGAGATCGTTATTCATGTCTTTTGTCGCCGCTCTTGACCAACGCAAGTTGGCAGAAGCTTGATAAATGTTGGTATATACTGGCCATCTCTAAAGATCAAAAAAATTTGAATCCTTTCGAGCCTCACAATTATGTTCCTACCTATCCTTATGAGGGTTTGATTATCAATCGCTGCAGCTCGTCATTCAGGGTTAAAATCGGATTTGGCAACAGGAATGTGCAAAGCGAGACGTATATATTTGTGGGGAGTTTTCAAGGCCAAACAAAACCCCTATAAGATGAGAGTAGGGAGATCACTGTTGAGTTGCAATCAATTAGCTGTTGTAAATGCATAGAACGAAAAAATATAATGATTACACTAGGGTTAAGTACGTTATTTTCTGTAAAGATAATATTTGATCACTGATGATCTGCTGTCGTCATAATGACGTCAATTGACTCACCTGATAAGGAAACTCAATTTTTGACTTAGTTGATCAGGGAGCTCAATCAGACAATTTCAGTTTGTAACCCCTGCAAAAACGAACGGTTAGTCATGCAATAATGCTCTCGGTTGTCTCATTCAAAGCTAAAGACTGGACACGATAAAATCGTAAGAAAGAGTAAGATCCCTTTTATATTTCATCCCCGGTTTTCTAGCCCTGGTGTGGTAACGCCAAGCTTGGGGCACAATAAACTACATTCAAATGGAATCTATTTACCTATTAGTAACAAAAGTGCTGTGGATGGCGGACACCGTCGGAATGAGGTACAATTAGATTTTCCGATTCTACGGAAGTAATAAACCAAAATGCACGTTTCGTTATCAATTACATAGCTTTTGATATTACTCATTTTAATAGAGGGATATGTTTTGGTTTGGAGTTGGTCGCATGTACTCTCCTGAACAAATTCGGTTCAGTCTTCGTAGGTGTGTCTGTCTATCGGTCTGGAATCATCAGTGGCAAATAATGCGCCTGTGAAAAAGTAATGAACGTAAAAATAGTGGGGGAAACATTTTCAACCCTGTTGATATTCGTCAGTTTAGAGAAATATCTTCATGATCCCGAACTTCTTGTTCAAGTTACTTGTTGGATTCCTCCTTGCGTCAGTCGTATACTGCGTCGCGGACGGGTTCGTTGTATGCCGATGGAACATCAGGCTGGGAGGTTCTGATGGTCGCTGCTGTTGATGATCGTACGCAGCGTAGGAGGGTTCGAACCGCGGTGAAAAATACCTTTGTGAGGAAGGAGAAAAATCTGGAAATCCTCCGGTACCCCAAACCGGCCTCTTAAAAGGGCCAGCAACTGGAGGATGTCCTACTGTGTTTGGAAAAGCCAGAGTGCGGTCCCAGTACAGACTCGGAAACGAGCCAGTGTGCACAGGGTCCCTAACCGGTGTATGTGTGTAAGTATTCCAACGTGTTTCTTGGTTCAAACCTTCGCTGTCCTCCCTCGCGGATAGCGCGGAGGAGTCCACGTCCGTGAGGGTAGGTGTAACGGTCTTTTCTTCAGTAGGTTACCCTGTTGGCTGTAGTACTGCTCAGTCCCGGGAGTGTACTGTTGCTACCTTTCCGTTCTACGTGGATGTTCTGGACGCATACCTCTTGCGAGACAATACGGGGTCGATGGAGAATATTTCCTGGGGTGATTTCCATTCCCGAAGCCGTATCTTGCTCGTCATAGCACTATGCTGAAGATTCAACTAAAAGGTGGTTGTGCGAGGCTGATGCGAATTCTTCTTGCTTGAGCTGAAAAGAAAAAGGGTTAATAAAAGGAGCTTCCTCCGTCGTTCGTTCCCCACAGGGGTAGGTTAGTAGTCTGGAAGTTCCGATGGTCGTAGGCGTTTGAGAAGGCATAAAGACGCGAAGTCGATGGTCCAGAAGATAATGCTTCTCATGGGCTCCTGGACCGGTATATATACACCTGGAAGGGGATCTGGTAATTAGGCGAGCCAATCAGCGTTGAGCAGATCCGCGGTGCTGAATGTGGCTTTCTAGTAAATTCGTATTTTCTGGTGTTTTCTTGTGTTCTCTTTCGAGGTATATTTTCTGTTTGTAGGATTTTATGTAGGACTCTTCTTGATTGTGGTTATTTATTAATAAATAAAGTATAAATAAAGTATAATTTTGTGTCATACTCACTTGGCAGCCCTTTTTCCATTTTAGATATACCCACTTAGTTATGAATAAAATACATAAGGTGTGTAAGCCAACTATATAATAAAGGTTACCTAAAAAACATAATAATCAGACACGATAGCACACACATAACTCAACACACAATAACACACAACACACGAACATAACACAACAAACATATATGTAACATATTTGTGTCACGGTATGTTATGTAACCACCAAAAACCAGGATGATAGGCGGTCGATTATATAATGATAAGTTGAATGCTAAGCTGCTTGTTGATATTAACTTAGGTACCTACTAAACATAATTCTGTTCGTGATGAGGATGTATCAAACTGAAAGTGTAGTGGGAAATAAGTTCCTGCTGTATTCCTTCAACACCTAATAATGACTTGCTCAGTATATTTCAGTACCCTATAATAAGTTAGTATTATAGATATATACACTTTGTGGATGCGTTTTCCTATAAAATGGCGGTGATAAATGATAATGTACTCTACCGCTAACTTCCATCATTGTATGCGGACCAAAGGGATGTATTGATAATACATTTCAGTGATGCGTAAAAGATTTCACCGCAAGCTATCTGAGCCCATTAATTTTATCGCAAGCGATTGAAGTGCTTCGAGTGCATGAAGCTTCTCTTGCTTTGAGTGCTAGTGATAAAAATAGTGCCAGCATCCTTTATTGCTCCCCGGTCGTATAAAGGAAAAGACAGAGTTTTATGAAGTTCTAAACTGGCGCGTTGTAAAATCAAGAAACAGTTGGCTTGCGTCTGAGGAAGCAATAGACCGAAGATAAGTAATTAGTTATTGATGTTGACCTTGGCTTCATTGTCTCTGCTTGTCTGCATTATGACTTCATTCTCAATATTTGAGGAACTCGAAAGTTATTGATGAAAAACTTCAAAAGGCCTTAGGGAACAGGGTTTCGTCGGGGGGCTGCCTGGTGGCTAATTATGCTGCATTCTAAGGATGCCGGCGAATGATTCGCATAGCTGGATGCCTGTCGATTTGAGAATGTCGAATATATTTCAGAAATCTTTACGATGGAAGGCGTTGATCCTCAACCTTTGAAGTCAAGGAAAACAAATCCATTGCATTTTCGATTTTATTGTAAATTAAAAATAGTTCCTCTATGACAATAGAAGTTATTTCGGAGGCAAACGTTGTTTCTGTTTGACGTTGTCAGAAACCTGTCCAGATTTCCACTAAATAGCGAAGCTCTGTGAGTACATATTCGACAAACTAACCTTACTAACCTATTTTTTCATATTTTACTCTGGATCTAATTTAATATTGAACGGCATGGAATCAATGTTTTGGGGCCGAGATTATATTTTTTCATGTCGAAAAAAATGTTTAACATACCTACTATAATAAATAGAGAGTTTCCACTTTTTATATTTTTTAATACATTCACAATAAATTGGTTATACTTCATGCCTGAAGAAATGGTTTAGAAAGAAGGTCTTGAAGAAAAGAAAATTTGTACAGAAATAATGTCCTGGATAAAACCCGGGAACTTTAAAAGCTGGGACGAGTTGAGACCTGTTGGAAAAGGTACAATTTTTGGTTTATTTCTTCAATAATAAACCTTTGGAATCGAGCACGAAAAAAAAAGAAGAAGAAGCCCCCTCAAAATTTGATGTTTTACATTTCAAGATACATAGAACCCAAAAATCGAAAAAAAAGAAACGCTAGACATTAATACACAACGATTTATTATTTTCTGTATAGATCGCCCATCTACAAAGATCCTATTGGTTTAGTAGGTGAATACCCACCCACCTTAAATACATTGCCAGAGTTTCCACATTAATTCATTCGGCATTTACCTTAGTTACCATGGACCAAAATTAATGAATTTTACTATAGCTGCCCCATTTGGGGTCTAGTTGTCTCCCGAAGCTTGGGGTTACCGTCATTCTTCTCCAAGGAGTAGAAAATAGGGGATGACATTTTCAAAACGCCCTAGCTCTAAAACGTCAAATATGAAGGAGATTTTTCAACCGATTTAGAATAGAACAATTTTTAGTGTCGAATGAGACCTCGCGAAGCATTTTATGACCAACCGTTCGCTTCCTGTAAGGACTTAAGGGGATTCCGCCAGTGGTGTGAAACATTTTTCCAACTTTTCTCAGCCAATAAGAGAAATATATCTAAGGAAGGTAGGTATTTTATACCAACAGGATCGTTGTAGATGGGTGGTAGAAAATAATAAACCGTTACCTATAATAATCTGCAGCTTTTTTTTTTGTTAAACCTAATCAAAAGTAATGTTTTATGAAACTCACTTTCAGAATATCTGGAGCCATTGCAGTCAAACGATTCGTTTGCGGAAAGTTGCTATTGACCTCTTGGTAAAAACGCAGCAAATTATTACACAGTGGATTATTATTTTCTCTATAGATAACCCATCTGCAAGGATACTATTGGTATAGTAAATACCTACCCACCTTAAATATATCGCGAGGTTCACAACCATTTTTCGGGGACAATAAGTAAGTACCTACTTGTAATTGTTATTATCCGAGAGTTGCCACGTTCATTCATAACGAAATTAAGTAGGTACCTAACTAAGAAAGCTCCTCAAAGTAAACAAGATTGGTTTGGTGAAATTGGAAAAAAGTTGCATTTCATCAGCTGATCTTTGAACGGGGATTTGGCCTACTCGGCAAGATTTGCCATTCACACTCGTGTTTCTGCTTCTTGTGTTTCTTTCTGCTCTCCGTTCAACCCTCAAGTTCTTACTGGGAGCGAAAGGTTGGTCTTAAAATACTCCGCGAGGTCTCATCCGACGCTAAAAATTGTGATGTATTCCAAATCGACGGGAAAAATATACCTTCCTATCTGAAGTTTTCGAGCTAGGGCCTTTTGAAAATTTCATCCCCTATTTTCTACCCCTCAGAGAAGACTGGCGGTAACGCCTTTGGGGCATAACTAGACCCCAAATGGAGCCGTTATATCAAATTTAAATAATTTTGGTCAATGATAACTAAGGAATATGCGGCGTTCGGTGGACGGATTTTTTAAATTCGATTTTTGGATTCTACGTCTTATCTTGAAACGTAAAACAACAAATGTTGTGGGGGTTAATTAAAGTTATTTTCCTGTTCGATTCCAATGGTTCACTATTGAAAATAATAAACTATGATAAAGGGAGTTGTCCAGAAGTGGTAGGTACCTAATATTATGTTTCGAATTTTTTCCTTTATCTTCGGATTTTACACCCTCAAAACATCTAGATAGATCTTTAGGTCATTCAGGGTTTAGATTGCGTTTTGGTGTTTTGATCTCACTGTGCGCCTGAGTGGCTGGTACCTCACATCTCAGTATTTTCAAGTCGGGCCGTCGGCGATCCCCTCTCCACTCAGTAGTAGCTACCTTATTCAATTTATAAAATGCTTGGCAAACATTTCTCGAAGACGTTTAGAAGAATTTATGTCTGCTCACTTGGTGATATAATGAAAATATTTGTTGTTCATTCCTCGAACATTTTTGTTCCTTTCCGTAATCTGAGAGCTCCAAGGGGAACAGGTGTTTTTCATTATGATTCTGTTCTATTCAAGAACTCCTTGGCCTCATAAGTGGGAAAGCCTGAATGTTATAGGTACCTAATTTTAATTGCATCCACTCAAGGTATAATGCTGGGGGAGTGGGTAACTACAAAGTTTGTACAAGATAATCTGTGCGTAAATTCTGAGCTCTATGATCGTTCTTGTGAAACTCAAACTTGAATTAGTTAATGGGGTTATTAACGGCGTCGCATTATCAGTTTTGAGAGTTGGCGGCGTTGATAGGTAGTTTGGGGGCATCATTTGTTCCAGGAAGAACTTCCTTCGGGAAGGCTTATCCCTACCTTTATCGGCTGATAAATTATTGCCCAGACAGGGTAAAGTACCTACTGGCTGCTACATCCTATAAATTTTAAAGAGTGGGCACCAAGGGGTGCTTGAAGATAAGTCGATCAAGGTGGCTTCCTTGTGCCAAAAGGCCGCAAGTGTCCAAGCCAATGGTCATGGCCTTCCTTTCGATAAGCGGTCGTCTTATGTGCTTTGTCTATACAGGGTGTCCCAACTAACTTATATATATATATATTCCTTAATTTACGCTTTTAAAATCCCCCGTAATGGCATTCTTTCGTGATTTTTTAGCGATTCTAGAAATTAAATTTCAACGTTCCAACTTGTGTTTTCGAATGAGAACCCCGATGAGAGTCGGCCGAAGCCCTAAATTTTCGTTTCGCACTTACCAGACAAACTTCACTGTACTTATTTGAAAACTACATATATCCGAATTTTCGACCATCCTGAACAAGAATCCTTTCGAAAAAATTCATAATGTTAACTACTCCAGGTACTAGAGTGTGTTTGTGAGATGTGTGGTGATTTTCCACCTCGCTATCATCAAGTCCATTTAGTTTTAACCATACAGGCTTTGCTAGTCCAGAACTTGAAACGCTCAAACCAAGATTTTTAAATATTCGCGATTCTAGTAAAGCAGCGGTTCCAGTATTCTTTTTCAGCTGTTCAGAAGGCCTGGAGGCCTTTAATGTCAGCCTGAACATGCTCAGGTTTTTTCGTATCTTCTAGATTTATCCAGTGGGAACCGACAAGCTGTTGAGGTTCTCAAGAGCTTGGATGATGCTTTTGTCTCTAAAATGGTAGTAATGATGGATTTCTGATTCAAGCTCTTCGCTTGACGATACTATAATAATATATATTATTGACATAATACAGATAACAGGCCTCCATTGTGGACTCCGGAGTTTCTTTACCTTCTTTTACTCTTCCTCAATAAATTGGTGGGCCAGATGTAACTGCCTATAGACTACTCCTTCGTCCAAGCTATCAATTGGGAGATTTCGGACTGTCCAATAATGTTTCTAGGCTCCTCACAGAACTTGGTTATTTTTTGCTCATTTTGTAGCCTTGCAGACAGCACGAACATATTCGTCCTTTCGGGGAACTCGGTTCATCAAAACAACCACGGCACATAGGGAGCACTGGGGTGTGCGTATAGTTTTTTCCCTTTTCCAAATGATGAAGGTAGATCATAGCGAGAGCTTTCCGAATTGGTGCAACATGAAGGGTATCCTATTAGCATACAAGGTTTTTGAAGTTAATAATGATGACGTCACCGACCCCCCGCCGCCTGGGTTGGACCATCAGTCCCCAAATAATTCTGACGTCACGCGCCTCTTTCTAGCTCTTTTCTGGCTCAACCAGACGGAATTTTCAGTTAAAAAGTGGCTCATGGTGTTTTTTTTAGAACACTGAACACGAATTTGAGGTCAAAAATGAGAATTTCCGACCTATGGGCAAACCCTATTACCACGGATCAAAATTAATGAAATGGTTCTTTATTCATTTCAACTTTCATCAATCCCCTCTCACAAATCTGATCAACAATTACTTGTACTTGTAACTTGTACTTGTAATTGGCTCGACTTATGATGTTGATGACTGCCGTTAGTCGAATCCACTAATATCAGCCTGCGGTCAGTTTACCTTGGGAGACAATCGATACGGTTAATTAGGCGAAGTGCAAGGGCTTACCACGTAATCATCTGAAAGCTGGTGGTTCTTGAAACGGCGGCAACGCTTCTGCAGCGCACCGTGAGTTTCAAATAGTTCAAGTTTAACCATAACTAAATTATTGGTAAACATGTGAGCTAGTTGATTGTTTATTCGTTGGATCAAATATACATAAATTATATGAACATAATTGGGGTAGGTTTACTGCCGTGTATACCTACTATTAAAGGAACGTCCAAATTACCTAACTCTGCTTTGTGGTAGTTTTGAGCTTTGTTGTAGTTTTAACGTTTTTTGACAATAAGTTCATGGCTAAAGCATTGTACCATGCTAAAAAATTGAACATTTCTGTTGTAATCACCAAACAATTTGCATAACATTACTGAAATTTCCCGCTACAGTAAACAACCATTTTACGATTTTACAATGATTTTTCACTGTGCGTTAGGTACCATAACAACTGGCTAACAAAACATTTGTTAGCAATTATTCTTGACGAATAAGTCTCATTCCATAAATATAGCTTGTGCTTTTTCCGGGTTTGCATAATTAATCAAGGCACCTCTACCACTTTTTGCGGAAAAGGTTGAATTATTCGAGGGAAGGCCCCAAGGAAAAAACGAAAAAAAAGGAGCGGGACGAATAAATATTCTCTGTAAAGCCTTTGTGCTGGGAGTTCACTCAAGAAAGGAAAATAATCAAATAACTAGTCAGCTATTAAAAATTCATACTGAACCTCGGCTTAAGTCATTCGTATGTAAAAATATGCATAATTTTGAGGTATCTAATTGCCTCTTCGTTATCCTTGATATTACGTACTTTGGAACTTTTTTTTTTTAGCTGTGGCCAAAAAAGGTTCAATCATGCAGCACGACATAACGAGTAGTATTTAAAGAATGGCTCAAGGTTTTTACTAGAGATTTCTGAGCGAGGGTTTGACCGGGGATTGCTATTTTATTTAATAAGAAGAAGAAACTGAAATTGCACAGTCTCGCCCTTCAAAACTGTTCACCTCATTAAAAGTTGTTGAGTGTACCAGTATAGTTAGTACTAGCATGCAGGTTTTTGTTTCATTATAACAACCGCTGATTGGATGCTAACTACAACGAGGAACGCTGGCTGGATGTTGATGGTATGTACTGTCACGCCCGTTCTAACATGCAAACCCCTTCCTTTTGTTCTCCGGATCCGAGGCTTCCACGTGGAGACCCGAGGAGTAGTCGATCCGTTTCCGAAGTGGCGTGAGTTCCTCCCGGTAGTGTCGTTTCCCTTCATTTTTCCCGAGTGTTCACTCCTGGGACTTCCTACAGACTTTGGTGAGATCCTTCCTTTTAAAAAAAACTCTATTCAGGAATAACCACCTTCAATTTGATTTTGCCTTCTCCTGCTGGTGT
>JAEMON010000003.1:24467046-24477568 GCA_030264115.1 Lygus lineolaris | reverse complement strand
ATCCATTCTGCCGGGAAGTTATGGAGAATCAACTGGAAACATCATGTAGGTGCAGTGTGGTTTCAGAGTTGATCGTTTGTTGGCATTGACATAAGTTATGGTTGTTAAAACAATATCAACGGCGAACCCCCCAGAATCCCTCTCAGTTCTAAACACTTTGACAATCTTCGCAGAAGCAGTTGGTTTCAATATGACGAGGTCATTATCCCAACATTAATGAATGTGGGTACCTATAGCGTGCTTCAGATTCAATCATCACAATGCAAAACTGAGAACTTCAACCAATTAAGTTTGTACATATAGTTACGTACGTAAGATATGTAGTTACGTCGAGAATATTAAAGAAGGAGGACATTGGTGGGATTATATTTATGTGGTGTATTGGTGAGTGGCCTCATCAAGAACTCTGAAATTGAACAACAAGTAGGTGCAGTTGGACATAATGTCGGGGTAGGCCTGAGTCTAGGGAATGTAGATAATAAACTATGTTTACATGTCAATCAGAATAATAATAAATATGAGTGCAGCAAATAATGACTTAATTAATATTTCTATGGGGCATGTGCCTCAGGGTTTAACAAAAAAGTGGGTAACATCGGCTGACTAGGATGCAGGTGGTGCTACATAAAACCAGGTGAGTACCGGCAGTTCCTAAAAGGTAATTCTAAGTTTAAGTGGGCAAATGAGAGAATACATTCTCATGTATCTACCCCACTCTCTCCTAGTAGATAACGTATTCGTGGTATCATGCCTCCACATTATAAATCAAGAAAAATTTGGAAACCGATGTTATAATGAATCTACCCATGCTCCAGATACTGCATTTCAAGATAATGCACACTTGAAGCATCATACGTATTCCCAATCCGCCCTATACTCACCCTAAACTTAAACTATCCCTGCTTACCTATTGTCTCCTCTGTATACATATGCCCACTTACACTTAGAATTAATTACCTTTTGGGAACTCAACTGGTTTTATGTAGCGCCCCCTGCATCCTAGTCAGCCGATGTTACCCACTTTTTTGTATGACCCTGTGGCACATGCCCCATAGAAATATTAAGTAAGTCATTATTTGCTGCGCTCCTATTTATCACTATTCTGATTGACTTGTAAACATAGTTTCTTAACTATATTCCCTTGACTTAAGCCTATTCCGACGTTATGTCCAACTGTACCTACCTGTTGTTCAACTTTAGAGTCCCTGATGAGGCCAAAATACAGGCGAAACTGGTCGGACAGCATAACTGAAGAGGCACTAGTTTTGTTTCTTCACCCTCAACCCCTACAAATTTATGTGGTGTGGTGTGTGATAAATTCAGAGCTTTCGAACGTGGTGAATGATTTTTGTGGAGTTGAGAATGAGGAAGTTATTTTTTTCCCTAGCAACGATTGGTTATACATGAAAAGCACAAGAAAACTCGGCGCTCCGCGCCTTGGACCCCAAGACCCCACTTTGCTGCCACTTAGAGCCTATCGGCTAAAATATGAAAAACACGCTTTTCCTTCTGGTGCCTGAAGTTCTGATCCTCAATTCTGAGCCAGTTGATTTTATCTAGACGGTAGAAAAATATCTGAATCCTTTTTATCGTTTGCTGATCGGCCAATCATTGAACGAGAAATTTTCTCCTCATTTATGTGGGTAGCGTGCTTCTTGCTTCATTTTATATTGTGACGTTGTATTGTGAATGTATCAACGCAAGACTTAAAACTCCCACCAACTCGGATTGTATACCTATGTGTATTAGGTAGTGTGTTAATGGAGGGGGAAATCGACAGCATGAGATGTGTTGTGATGTGTGATAAATACATAGCTTTCAACGGCGTTTTTTCAACGAGTGGGTGATGATTTTTGTGGGGTTGTAAATGAGGAAGTAATTTTTCCTTGATGATTGGTTTAATACGTGAAATGCATCACACGTTTTTCCGGAACTTTCGTCTCACAATTTCGTAACCAAATTTCGGGACACTATATTGTAACGTATTCTGTTAGTTCAGCGCAGGAGAAAGGGTAATCCATATTAACAGGCATCCTCACAGCTATTAGAAACGCATTTTTATGTTTTTGGCCTGGGGGACTATGGCTGATGCATGATCCACGATAAAATTATGTGGGTAGAAACTTACAGCAATGTGCGAAAAACCAATACCAATGGTATTGGGTCATCCCAAAGAACAAATTGGTATTTCCCTCTACTTAATATTGTAAAATTGTGGAAATAGATCAGACACAACGACTAGGTACCTATCTACTTCATCACCGATTCCTTTACTTTATTCTTCTTTTCTTCTAAATTCCTATTTCTAAACCTCCCTCAAGAATTAGGGGAGACTTGATTCCACGCATTTTATTTGCACGTATGTAGGTATTTACTCATGTAGGTAACTATATTTTCATATGCTCACGAGAAAAAATAAATTCACAAGCCATGATACATAATAAATTAATTGCCTTACGGCCAATTATCATGCACGGAAAACCAGCTGTCTTCTTCCTCTATTCGTAAACCGTCCCAAAACAATGGCAATCAGGTATGCTTCACTAACTGAGTACTTAATCGATTCATAAATCCATCACAGTACATTATCATCAGTATTACGGTTATTTTGAAAATTATAATATGATCTCAAATATTTTGTTATGGAATAATGTAATTCTACTTTTCAATTCGGAACACAAAAATACGTCTTGTTGGGTGCATAAATATTGTGAGATTCATTCATCGCGTTATTGAGAGTAAGAAGGTTAGGTAATGGTGGAACCACGGCATCAACCTGTGGCAGCTATAGGGCGATATAGTGGAGTCAAAGAACTTCCTTTGAGAAACTGGGACAGAAACAAGGCTCGCATGGATTCGATTTATCAGCATCCGATGAGAGATTTCCGTCAGACTGCAGCTCAGTTCGGAGTACCCCCTTCCCTTGCTGACATCACCACAACTGAGAAAGGCATCCCGAAAATGGAGTGCACAACGACCACAAAGAGTGATTTCTGCCCTCCTTCTCTCGACAGGTATATCAAAGTTCAAGGAGTTTGTCCAGAAAGGGATTATCCATCATCATCCGGCTTGGAGTACTGTCCGGGACGTGAAACTACAACGAAACCTCAAACCCAGTATCCCACCAGTGTTCCACCAATGCCACGCTCTAAGAGCACTTGTCCTGCAACCATGGAATCATTGTTGCCCCAAGTAGGACCTGTTCCTCAATTGAAATATCCACCTTCTGTTCCCCTCTATCCTTCATCAAGAAGTGGCGAGTTTCCTGCCACTTCGGTGGCATATCCTAGTCGCGTTGAAGCACCAAAATTGGACAGGTATGATTCACCGGACTACAAACCAAATGTTGACTATCTCTCAGCTAAGAAGGGATTCAAATGGCCTACACCAACCGAACAACCGTACAACTCACATGTCGAAGAAAGAGAAATACCCGATTACCAAAGTTTGCCAGTAAAAGAAGATAAAACAAACGAATACATTCAAGAACATACTGTCAATAACAAAGTGGACGATTACTATAAATATTCGAAAGATCGAGGAGGAGCTGGAGATTTCAACAGACCGTTTGTTGACTATCCGGTAGAGTCTGAAGATCATACTGAAAAGAGACTGCTCCATGATGCCATGTTGGAGCGAGCACGTCGAGAATATGAACAAAACATGGGGATGCCAGGCTCCACTGTACCATTAATGACGGCAGGAGCCAACCCTCCAGATGCAATCGCTCATTACAATGTTCCAGACTACACTCAGGGGTCCCCAGCTGGTGGTACCATTCGTGCAAGATTCGGTGCACCGAATCGAGACATGAAAATGCCCATCTCTGATCCATCGTATCCAAAATCTGAGTATAAAATACCACCGCCAGAAGCGGGCCTCACAAAAACGAGCTATTCCGTAGCACTGGAAGGAGACAGAGGAAACGCCGGGATCACTCACACACCGCCTGTGCGCTATCCTGACAAAATTTATAACACAGTAAGGCATGTTGAGCCCAATGAAGTCGAAACTCCTTCTCATGCAGATAGTGGGGCTGCTGAACGATACATACCATCAATCATCGAAGCTCAGGACAAATTATTGTCCACCCACACCAAGCCGATGATTCAAGCTAGTGAAGGAAGAACGGAATGTGCGCAACCCTTAGATGAATCGCCTACAGAAACACCCTCCGAAAAACCGAAAGTGGAGCCTCTATCATTGAAGGGTTTACGACGTATACAGACCTCTAACCAAGTTTACGGCTCTTGGATTGACGACCCATATCTCAAAGATAACGACTGGTGGTTCAAAGCTAGGCCCAAGAATCCCCGCACTAAAACATACCTTTCTTTGTATAAGGAAGAAAACGCTTGGCAATAATTCGATCTAAAAATAAATTACATATTCAGTGATACATACACCATTGATTTACTATAAATTAGATAGGAACTAGGAATAGTTATGAAGGCCAATACTATCCATATAATGAAACATGAGGTCAAATGGGCTGCTATTATGTATTTATATACCACAGTGGAATCCGTAGTAACTAATACTGACTTTAAGCCACTTTAAGTAACCCACTTGTAAGAACTTCATCATCAAGGTGACGAGAATGTGGTATTCGTAGGAAAAAATACTGCAAAGCGTTCCATAACGGTTTAGTATTTTCCTTAATCAAAATCGATTCTTTGTCATTCATAATCGAGTTTCTCTTTTATCCAACCTTCGTGGGGATAAAACGGTTGGTTGTACACTGTACAGTGTTCCGGGGAATCTCGTTCGGTTTTAAATAATTGTTTGTGATCAAAGAAACATTACCTATCTACCTACTTATCGACCTACAATTTCGTTTTCATGAACATGAACATTCATGAACAATAAACATGTTTCTTCCGAGAGGGATTACTTACCTATATCAAAGTACCTCCTAATCACGAGTATTATCGACCTGGAATGGAAAACAGTCCCGGAGGAGTTTGAAACTCGAATCTATGAAAATGGAAATATGATCGCTAAATCAGCTGATGTTTGGAAGGCGCTTTGGTCCCAGTTCGATGTGTTATTCATAATTTTAATATGTATATGGTTGGTGCTACATTGCTCTGCGTGGTCTCATTCAATGCTAATATTCGTAATCTGAACCCGTAAGGAGCACAGCTTAATATTGAAAATTGCCATCCCCTGTTTTTCCCCTGAATGAGACCTGCATGCGGAATGACGTTAATTTTAGTCCAGTAGTTTTGGAACGGACGTTGAACGGGTGGTGAAACAACAAACTTTGAGGAGGAGGAGGAGGGGGGGGGGGGGGGGGGTAGAGAAATTGTTCATGCTCGATTCCAATGGTTCATTGTTGAAAATAATAAACTAAAGCAGGAGTTTTGGTCGAGAGAGAGGTTCAATCGTTGAAATTTAAAACATGAACAGAGAAACGGTATCTCTGCTGCCATCAGTATACTGACTCAGAAGAAGCACTCAATCAGGATTGATTTCCGGGGTCTCGAAATCAGAATATAAAGAAAAGGTAACTTGTCCCAACTCGTTGCTTCCACTCTTCAAAGGCCAGGAAGGAAGATGACGCTGGGAAACTTTCTGATAAGCAAGAACAAAGGTCCTCCCTAATTTCCTCCAAACGAGTTTGGTCCGAAAGAGTCCATCTGGAAACTTACCTATATCAAGATGACTTCCCTTGAACATTGACGTAACGTTGTTTTCCCATTTGGTTGCTGATAACAACTGTCCTGGCCGAAACAGTTAATTTCGTATTCAAATCTCCAGAACTCGTCCTTCAAACTTTCGTTGAAAAGGAGCATGCTAGTAATATTTTAACGATCCGGTATTTGGAGAAATGATGATAGATGGGGTTGAGGTAAATTTCTATCACCTATACCTATCCATCAATCTTCTCATCAGGCTCCTATGAATATTGACGTAATACAAGAAGGTACATTTTCGGTTAATGAGGTATTTTTAATAATGAACCATGTGAATCGAGGAAACAATTCTTTTTAACCTCCCCTCAAAATTCGATGTTTTACTTTTTACTTTACTAATCCAAAAATCGAAAAAAAAGTAAAAAAATTCGTCCACCCTCGTCCACTGTACGCCACGCCGTTCGCCGTGGACCAAAATCAATGACTTTGGTGTACCGGCTCTATTTGGGGTTTAGTTATACTTCCTCCTGAGCTTCCTTATTTACTAAATTACGTTATGAAAGACCTACAACTTTCGAATTACAGGTAGACTCATTGTACAAAAGTAAATTTCTTTTGTCATCATTGTCATCATTTGTCGTGATGTAGGTAATTATTACGGTAGGTACTTATTTAGGGTAAAAGTATAAGTTTATACTATATCGGTAGGTACCCTTTAAACATACTTTTTAATCATAACTTTTCAAATTTCGCACCTTCCAACTGATTCACTTTTGAATCAATACTATTGTGCACCTAAGTAAAGGTATTTATAACCGGGGAAACATTGTTTTATCAAAAGAGATAACGTAGAACGGCAATCGGGAAATTGTTTAGGAACGAGGAAAAACGTTTTTCGGACTTCCTATCAACATTTTTTGAACCATTTCCCTCTTGGAGTATAAGAAGGTTCAATGGACTGTGAGAGAAATATCAAGGTATTAGGGCTATGATGTTGGGGCTTGTTAGAGGCTTGTTGTGCGAATATGCCCGCTCATATTTGGAACTCCGAAACCCATGTTATTCGGACCTCCGTTTAATATTCAAGACCACCTCCGGGTAAAATGCCACTGGGCTCCTTCTGTGCGGATGGGATCTCTCGTTTCGCGGGCTGGGTCACGAACTCACCCACTAATCAGCAATCCATGCGTCGCACTGTATACGAGAAGTTATTTGAATTCGAACTAGTGGAGGGCTATCCTCCCATCACACACGTTTTTCGCCCCTCAGTATTCCTTCTGTTTGCACCTATTGAAGCCCGGCGCAGTATTGCTGGTGTTGGAATGTTCGATCTGTGCGTCTATTAATGTTTATATAACTGTGTGTCTGCATGGTTATTTGTCTGTGTTTTAATCGCACTCATGCGGTTGGTTACCTCGATGGCCATGGTTATTGCGTGTAAAACGGCGACCAATGTTCTGGACATATTAGAAGCTGTAAGAGGAAAATGGTAGATAGTATGGGAAAATACTCTCATCCTCTTCTTCCAAATAGGAAAGACTCCCCTCCAAGACCAATCTGGCCAAATGTGTTCGCCTATATAGGGGTCAAGTGTTCTATGTACCTATCTGCGTAACTACTTATTGTTTCGGTTCGCCCAGAAGTGAAGTTTTGACTTTAGAATTTCCTGTGCCAATACGGAAAATCAGCTAGAATCAATACAGGTTTAAATCTTATTAGATTTTCAATAATTATATCAATGTACGAATAATGTTAATACATGAAAATTAATCCCTATTTCCCTTGGTCACGCCGTAACTTGAGAATGAGTGCACCGAATTGAATATTTTTTTTTTCGTTATTGTAAGGACAAGGTTTTTATAAAATAAAATCCAACCTTAGGGCTCGGTCCCACTGTCACGCGAACGAAGCGAGCGTTTTGGATCTTGACAACCAACCGCGAGTTTAGTGAGTGGTTCGACGCGCGGGACCGTGCAACTCACGGGTAATCGGCTAGTGACATGAATCCCATTATTGCTCTCGATAGTATGGGTCTCTGAACGCTTGGTTATCATCACTTCATCATCCATTGTTTGTGTTAACTCTAATGACTATGAGCAGGTACATAACTTCTGTAACGACAGACACCAACTGTAGGAGCAAATGGTGATTCCGAGCGAAGGTCGGTCACCTGCTATTTATACATACCTATTCGTACTCAAACGGTTGACATAAGAAAAAGTTATAATCGTCCTTGAGTAATAAGGGCCTTAACGACGTCATAGTATTTTGTTTGTACAACCTCTTCTTTCATCATGAAATCTGCCATCCGTATTGACGTTGATTGAATGAACACGTTCATAAATAGGGAATGGTCTTGCGATTTCACAATTTTTCATATCGAATGGGGACCACTAGCGAACCGCCGAAAAGATCTTTTGTGAGTTTCTGTGAGTTTGAGCTGTTTAGATTTCATTGATTCGAGTAAGACTGTATCTTTGCGTGGAGAGGGTTTCGTGGAAGATTTAAAACTCTGATTGTCACTAAATTAGAATCATCTATTGATGAAATCGGCGGAAAACTTTCGAAAATGATAGTTCCTACCAAAATGAAAGGGCTCCTTGTGAAATAATGAATGTCCGATACACAAATTAGGTACCTATAGCCTTCTTAGAAGAACACTCTTGTTTTCTACTGATAATGGCCCAACCATCGAAATAGATTCAACTTTATAACTCATTATTATTTTCGTGGAAGTTTCCACGAAAATAATGGAAACTTTTTCCATTCTCCGGTTTCTTTTCATTTAAATGGGTTTCCACAACTTCATCGTATTCAATTCCTACATCATCTTCTAGAGGTGATGCTTCAGCAAACAGTTATGCAACTTTCTTAGATTTGCTTTCAAGTTATGTACTTCAACACCGAAATCATACTCGCTATACAAAGCCAAACCGCACTTCTTGATAGAGATGCTTGAAATGCTTTCAACGTCGGTAATTTTCCACTCGTGGAGAGACCTTTAGTGAAACGTTTCAGTAATAATATGCAAGAAGGACTCTTGACAATCCCAAAATAGAACTCTAATGTGCTGCGTGGAGATTCAAAGTGAGGGAGATTGAACAAATCACATTCAAAACGGCTTTTGGCGTGGTGGACCACATTCATTCATCCACAGGTAGGTGGTTATGGTATCACATTGTGTCACGAATTCAGGTTCTTCCTTCTGGGACCGCAGAAAAGGCTATTTATTGGTGGTGCACCCGTTCATCCAGACAGACGGATTTGCAGAGCGGGTTTTTCTGAATTCCCGCTCTGTCAAGTGAAAGGGGGATTGAAAAAGCTATATAGCTATGTGTATAAACTATTCCTACAAGTGGTAAACATCTAGGTGCTACGTGAGTTGTGAAGCACTAACTATGATACTTGTCATTTTAGATAGCTATACGAGTGAATAGTAGGAATGAGCCACAATATAGTGGATAAATCTAAGGTTTTTTTTTAAATAAAATAATATGTAGAAGTAAGTATGGAAATTATGGGTTTCTAGCTCGTTTGTCTATTTGGAGGTTGGTTGATTCGTCTGGGTGTTGGAATTTGTATTGCATTAATTTGTATATTGTATTGACGAAAAGTGCCCAGTTGTCAAGAAATGCTTCAACAAATTCCTGCCACGTCAACTTTTGTTAGCAATGACCAAGCTCACTTCCACCTCTCTTTGTCTGTGTATAAGCAAAATCACTAGCAAGTTTCTGGGCCATAAAATGACAATGTGGTGAGCCATTTCCCGATTTGGGATCATTGGGCCCAGTTTCTTTTGAGAGAATGGACGAACGGTCACTCTGACTGCTCAATTTTATCTTGTCATGCTGGAGAACTTTGTAGTGTTCCAATTACAGGAATTAGACAAATTGAGACAAATTAATGTTCCCCGCTCGGCTGGTTTCTCTGAGGGGCCAGCATGATTGTCAGATCTTAGAATCTATAATAACATTTTTCCCTTTGCGGGGCTATTCAAAAGTAAAGGAAAAGCTAAAGACCCGAATTACCGAGGGGGTCAATGCCATATCCCTGGATGTGCCGAAAAGCAGTCCAAACCTTCAAAAATCGACTGCATCAGTGTATTTCTACTGAAGGCTCATCTTTCTGATGTCATCTTTGATCGCCCATTTAATACATTTCTGTTCGTAGGTTCATGTAAGAAAGTATTCGAGTTATGTAAGGTGGCGTCTCAAATAAGCAGTTCATTTTGTTTTATTTTTAGGTAAAATCATACATATTATAAAACTGGGGTTTTATAGCCGCTTTAGATCATACTACGGCAAGTTTTCGTCCCAGAAAAAATTGCAGGGGATGGTTAATACGCGTATACATTAAAACTAAAACAGTTTTTTGTGCAAAGTGTTGAAGGATAAGTCGTTGCGGTCTAGATAAGAAGTAAGTTTTTTAATATCTGAACTTATCCATGAACGCATAAACGCTCGCTGCCAACAAACCCGGACAAAAGACTTCCTTTATATTAGCGCCCTTTTGAAATGACACTTGTGATAACATTTTCAGGGTCCGAGGAACCGTGGAGGGTATTATTTAATGAGGTAACTCCACGGAATATTTTTTAGTAGCAAAAAAGTGTATGATATTAGGTTAGTACCTAATTTTACACACGGTGGAGTTGAAAACATCCAGAAACTAAGCGTAGGTATTTAGGTAGGTAGATACCCCCGAAATTGGTAGCAAACGACCACGATAGCAATAACCGAATAAATACTAATTTAATATTATATTATTGGTTTCCGACCTTAATCATATCACTAGTGTCACAATCATTATTTCTTGAGTCTCTACCTTCACCTATACGCATTGGTGTTTCTGCTCTTTTTTCCGTTGAACCCTCAAGGGGGCTA
>JAEMON010000003.1:24304052-24315697 GCA_030264115.1 Lygus lineolaris | reverse complement strand
TTCTAACTAGCGGGTTGGTTAGAGGACATCAGCTAAATTTTGAATGTTGAGGAATTATGATATTGATATTAATTCAATAATAAGCTGTTTCACATTATTAAAACATGGAATTTGTTGTCTGTATTTTGGATTTGGATCCTAGATATGTCAAATTTTATGAGGAATTCATCAGTCACCGTGTTTTGTAGCAAATCCCCTCCGTCCATTAGTAAAGTAAGTACCTATAGGTAAAGTAAAGTAAACCATAATTGCAGGTTAGATTCTCTCCTTCTGTCTTCCTGGCGTCCCGGACATCATAGCTGTCCTCCAAAGGAGGATCAAAATTTGTTCTGATGAGTTCGCTCCTTACTACCTACGCAGTGCCTCACCCCTTGCCCTTGCCTTGAATTGATCGGGGCCCTTGAAATTACAAACAATTTTAATGTCGAATATGATTTGAAAAATGTTCAATTTGGTTTGGAAAATGTCCAATTTGGATTAGATAATGTCCAATTCGGTTTGGAAAATGTCTAATTAGGTTTGGAAATCCTATAATTATCAAGGATGGTGCTTGCTATATTATACCAATGGTTTTAGTTGAATGGTATTTTTTCTGTTGATCAGGATATTCACATAAATATAGCTTTCGAACAATCCACCTACATGAATAATTATGATACTTGAACCTTACTGTACCAATTATTTGTGTTTGATTGCTTATTTGGTTTTCAATTTTGAAATAACACCAGCGTCTCTTAAATCACTGAACAATACAAAACAATATTGTACAGTATCATGATTTTCCGAATCCGTTATATTATACTTGGTCAGGAAAACCTTGGTTTTTGAACTGAACCACCTCACCTAAACCCGTGCAACAGAAGAGGACATACAGAAATATTAGGATCCATTAGCATCACCGAAAATTCAAGTCTTTTCTGTGATAAGGCGAAGCCCCCCCTCTCAATGGCGGAAGGCGGTCTGGGGGCTTGTCCATTATCCAAGTCATTTGGAGGGGCGACCAGAACGACCGAGATGCAGTGGCCACAACTCGCTGACCGTGAGTGCGCGGTGTGAACAAATGGATACGAATCAACTCCATGTGCTTGTTTTGGTCGGCTTCCGTCTTATTGGTGAGTTGAGCTACATATTAAATTTTGTCGAAATATCCCTTTGTGCAGAGCGGCGATATTCATCGAGAGCCCAAAATACCTATATATATTTGCAAGAAAAATATGGATAAGTTCAAGTTCTTACTGGATATTAATGGGGGTTGTTGACTATAAGTCTCATTTTATGTGACAGCAATCGCCGCCAACGTTTACGTAAATATCACGTGTACGGCTTCACACATAACATAACTATGATTGTGCTCTAATTTAGGCAAGTGAGTACTCAATCTCAAGTTTACCCCATTTTCGATGGATTCCGTATTTTAAAAGTCATAGTTCATAGTCGGTTTCTTGAAAAAATCTCTCAATTCGTACATGAGCTTGAACGGTACAGGATTTCCTAGTCATTAGGTAAAGCTTTATATTTTACTGATTTATTATCTTGCGATAAATTTTTTAAATCAAGTCAATTAGATAGGTTAGTATAAAATATCAACATCTTAGATGTCAAGGATCAGTGGATTAAAATAGATTCAAACTTTTGTGTATGATCTGCTCAGATTACAAGTAATAAGTGTACGTTATCCATGGCACCCTATCTATTATGTGAAATTTCACTGCCCAACTGCATAGGTACTATTGGTACGTATTAATCCGATTCGTTCAGTATTGCTACTCGTGTTATTATAAGGAACGGGGGATCAAAAACTATTAAAATATTGTATGTACTCGTTTTACTAAAGAAATGGTGGTTTGTGAACCTCGTGATATAGGTAATTACGATACCTAGATACTTAATCATTGATCTCAACAACCGGAAAGTGTATTGAGCTAATAGTTTATCACGACTAATGTATTAACCAATCGGATCTTTGAAGATGGGTGATCTCTAAAAAATAATAAACCGTAATTATTGGTAGATTTTTTTTCACTGGATTTTTGGTACCTACCTTGAAACGTAAAACATCAAATTTTGAAGGGGTTCAAAATTTTTTTCGTGCTCGATTCCGTACGTTCATCGCCTATTGCAAATAATAATAAGCCAAAAATCGAAAATTTAATTCCCTCAGGTACTAGAGTGTATGGGTATGCGGGGATGTGGGTGGGTGGATCTGCATACCTGTGTATGAACGAGTATAACAAATTTCATAACCCTAGGATGAACAGGAGAAAAGTTAGCTTCAATTCCAACTCAGCTGATAAAATTTTCTCCTAACCTCATTAAAATTTCCCCCAGAGTGCTGTAAACGAAATTCCATCACCCTAAGATGAACTGGAAAGTCGTTAGCAATTACCCTTACCCAGCTGATATAAGTTCCTTTCGACCCTACTCCAATGCTCCCAGAGGGCTTTATACAAAATTTCTTATTCTACGATGAACAGGATAGGTAAGCTTCAACCCTCATCCATCTCATATAATTCCTTCTGGACCTTATTCAACTCTCCCCAGAGTGCAGTTTACTGTGTACCAAATTAATGTTATCAACCCTACGACAGATTGGAGAGGAAGTACGAAAACTTTACCGTTTGTCAATTAATTTTTGATTAATTAACTCCAACAATGCAAACACGAGATCGGTTCCATAAACTAAGAGCTTGAAAACCAACTGGAAACCATTTTGTTTTATAATAAATTATTAATATGTTTAATACCAAGTTTTAACTATATTCCGCGATGAATGAAATTTGAATCGGATCAACTAACCGAAATGGTTCTGGTTTAGTCGAATTCATCACAAAAAGTTCTTCCCAGCGGTTTGCATCACGTCCCAACTAAATGTGAAAGGTTTTACTGTTTTACGAGTGCGAGACCATTCCTTATTTATACGAACGTGTTTATTCAATAAACGTCACCACTCATCTTCCATATTAAGCTATATAGCTAAGTAAGTACGCTATTATAGCGTATATTAAGCTATTATAGTAAGTACGCGTCATCATTCATCAAAATATTGAACGACCTTCTAGGCTCTACAATCGAGAGTTTTAATGAGTTAGCATTAAATCAGTTAAACATAGAACATGCTGAGTAACGCTGGTAACTTCTAAATCAACTATTTGGTAAGTACACTAGATTTGAATAGTCGGGATACGCCCTAGGTAAAAAGAGCTTCTGTTGTCATCGCAGCTACCATGTAAGTTGCCTACACAACTTCATACATTGTGTTCCCATTGTACGTTTTCTTTTTAAACTATGAAGTTTTTTACATGAGCTGGAATCAATTTCTACAGATGACAGACTCAGCTCAAGCCTTGGCTCAAAGCTTGGCTCATATAGGTACTATTTTGCATGGTTACCCACCTGAGAGTATGTCTCACTGTCACAACCTTCTCTGGGGGTCAGCAAAAGTTCTTTATTTGGTATTCAATTGTCCAGTAAACTGTCTAACGATCAGTGGGTAGTTACACGCTAAAACTGAGTAAGACTGGTTATTCATAATATTAGGCTGACTCTTTCATATTATTAAGCTGGCTCACTAACAATATTAAGCTTATGTCACATTGAAGGCAGGCTCATCAATCCTATATTAATTACATGGCCATAGGAAGAAAGTATCAGTTTCTACGCTCGAATCTAGAGTCGTTTTACAAACAACAGTTTGGCTCTATATGGGAGGGTGTAATATTGCTAATTACCGCTGCTCGTGAACAGTACAAAATTCAAGTTTTGTCTATACGATGAAGACGCAGAACACACACTGGTATATTGTCCAGAGAGAGCTGTTTGGATTCCGCTCCACGATGGAGGAAAAGTAGATGAGGAGGATTAATGGGGGACATTCAAGATCTGAAAACAAAATAGGCAAGCTAAAGGATGTGTCTACCGTATTACCTTCACAGGACAAACTTACCCGTCAACTACAAATGTAACCGATCAATCCTTATCCGCTACTTCTAGCACATTTTGCGATGAAACCAAGGACATGGAAAATACGAATACCTAAGACACAAGTCTCTTCCACTGCTCTATGATTCAATGAATCTGGAAGAGAAGAAGAGATATTATATGTTTTTTAAATATATTTCATCATTATTATTATTCTATCCCACTCTTAGCCCTAAACTTCCATTAAGTGATGAACGTACTCGATGGAATAGATAATTTACAACGATCAACGACATACCGGATTCTCGTAGATTTAAGATAATACATCTACTCATTATTTCATATTCCAACTCTCATCTATTCTATGAGCAGACATTCTGGACAATGTTGTTTTACTTATTAATCATTAAAATTAAAAGTGTCGGAATAAAATCTCAGGTAGACTCGATTGTCCTTTCATTCGGATCGCGTATCTCCCTACCAGCTTCAAACAAACAACATAATAATGTTGACTACATCCGTGTTCAAAAATCTCATATTCGATGAGATTGTTGGCTAGCACAAAGTAATGGTAAACTAGGTATAGTTCTGGTGTAATATTGATGTTAATAATTACCTACTTCCCTTGGCAGAATGACTACTTCTGTGGCAAAGGTACATTTTTATAACAGCAATGGTGGGCCGTAGTTCCACATATAGCAGTGGCATACACCATGGCAGTGTGTGGGTTATTTATTTACTGATATGATCCACCCTTCCAGACTTGTCACAGGTTATTTCCTGAAAAATTAATAACCCACAGAACCCAGTAGGGGGAACAAAGATGTTGGTTCATACTGAGTAGAGATCCTCCCTTCTTGACTATATAAATAAATTATATAACAAATTTAAATCAAGAAGGAACCAGCCACAAATCAGGAAGGGTGGAAACGTGTAGTTGTTCTGCCTATCGAATCATCTCGGTAAATAAAAATAATCCACACGAACCCATGGTATTTTTATGATGTTTTATACAATTATTCTACATTTGAGAGCATAATATGCTTTTCTTTATATAGCCTCGGAAAACAACATGAACGATATTCGTTCCTCATCCGTGAGTTGAACTTATTCAACAAATAAATGCCGAGTCAGACAAGCCACAAACACACCCTTGAGTTTCAAATTACATATCTATCTGGAAGTAAACTTAATACGGCTCGTTTGCACTACACCCGTGTGAGCTACTCGGAGATGAAGGAGGCATGCGTATCATTGCCCTCATAATAATAATACATGGTTCTATCTCATATAACCATATTATGGTTCTTGATTGAAAGGTTCGTAACACGAATAATGATGTCTTCTCCCTCTATTCTTCAGAACATTGTAACTTGGGCTCCCTATCGTATTAAGACATACGAGAATTTATTGTTGGCTCTTCATTCTGTGGGTGAAGCTGTAAATTTTATTATACCGTATAAAAATAGAGCTGATTAATATTCCAGATTTCGATGTTCAACTCCTCATACCTTGATATACCTAGTAAGTATGTCTTATTATATAATATGACTGGATTAAATAAGAGGCATACATTCAAATAGGTAGATTAAAAAAATAAAACTACCTAATTTAATGAAATGTTACGTACTCCCACCTACTTCATTGGTATTTTATCATACTGAGATGTCGAATAAGGCAGAAAATTAGAGAAAATCATTCCTATAAATATCGCATTTAGCAAATAACATTCTTATTAGGTATGATTGATTGTACTAATGTAATGCCAAATAACTACAGGGATATAATTAAAAATATTAGCGGTGAACATTTGGTGGAATTTGGTTACCATATTCTCACACAAGTGACCTTTTTTACAACCTACTATTAATAAATTCTACAATCTACTTTCCATTGAAAACGCCCACGGTGTCTGATTTAATGAATTTCAAACCTTCCCTGTAACATTGGACCCAGCACCTATTAGAAGCGTTCCTTGTCAGCAATAGTGATATGAAGAGGGTGGTCAGCGCTATACTTGTCATCGGTCTCTTGAAATCGTGTGTATAGCCAGAGATACCAAGTTGGTTGAGTGACAGGATGCCGCTATCAAACCCCTTTGCCGAGTCAGTCGCGTGTACACAAAAGCTTTACCCTAATCAAATTATGTCCAAGGAAAGAACTTCAGCACTCTTTTGGATAGCGCCTCTTTCATACAACCGTGGGTTCCAATCATAATTTCTTTTCTGCTTCAAAAACAAAATTTTCGATTGGATTTTACGTTCTAGAACTTTCAGAACAATTTCGTGCCCATCTGTCGGTATGTCTGTGTCTGGTAATCTGACTGTCAGTCTGCATCCGCGACAATAACTTCCACAATTTTCATCAATTTTTTATGATATTTTGGTTTAATATTTTCAATAATGAACCTTTGGTTGGGCGGTGGTTCCATATGAATTCCATCGCTAGCGGATCAATTATTGAGGATATAACGTTAGACGATCCCATGTGAATGTCAACATGATCGGATCAATGGTAGTTACTCGGCTTTCAAAAAAGTAAAATCCTTACCACATCAGCATAACGTCCATAATTTTAATGAAATTGTCAGAGACTGTGCGAGTTATGCCCTTGCGAAATTATTACACTATGGTTTATTATTTTTCTTTATAGATCACTTATTATTAGTAAAGATTACAATATTAGCCCTACAAACTTTCCGGTAGGTACTTAATCTAAAATCATTGATCAGACAGTGTATTATGGACTAATCGTTTATTGTAACGATGGTATTAACCAACGGGATCTTATCAGATGGGTGATCTATATCCACAAGATGTTGTGTAATAATTCGCAACGTTTTTATTCGAGTCTTGAAATTCTGAGTATCTTGAAACGAAGAACATCCTATTTTGAGGGGTGTTTAAAAAAAATGACCTGTTCGATTCCAACGGTTCATTATTGAGAATATTGAAAAACCAAAATCCTTCTTACACCAATTTCCAGTGTAACGATCAGGTATTGCTCACAATAGTTAGGGACTGACAGACTGATGTCTTTTGAAGTTCATCGTCATCGAATCGGTCTGCCCCTCCAACATGCATTACTCCCATAATTAAGTATTATCTGAGAAAATACTATAATTATGGGTAACAATACGAAGAAGCCATGTGCCACACCCACTTTGGCAGACTTTCAATTTGTCATAGAAAAATATTAATGAGTTGGTATATCGGATAACTTTCAAAAATTGTGGTATTAATTTCTACGTTGTTATGTCAGTGTTTATGATGCTTGTTGTGTTGATATGGCAAAAATCGGGTCAACCAGAGCATTGTAAGCAGACACTAGAAACAATCTCATTTCACTAGTTCCAACTACCTACTCATCACAAGTAATCTTCCCAACCTTTTTTTTTTTTGGTGGTGGGCTGGGATGACGTCACAGGTGGACGAGTGTTTCCGCTCTGAAACTACCGATCCGCATCGAACCGTTGTTGTAGGATGAAAACAATGCTTGAATGATTCGTCCTATTGTTGGGGAGAGGACGGACCATTCTGTTTACCAACAAGGATAAGGCTTGATAGTCAGTTAAATGAAGCCATTAACATTGATTTTGCTTTGATTTCACTTTCGAGAGGTAAACAAAGTCTGTCAAGGGCTGTAGGTATAGCTTCCTCAATTTTGTAACGTGGACGTATACATAGAATCACTCAGTGAAAATCACATGGAAATTGGTAGAATAGTTGCGGAGTTGAGTATGCCAATGACAACAAATTTCAAGTTTGCGCATGCGCAGTAGCAATGACTGATCCAATTGTGACGAAATTATTAGGCACCCGTCTTGGAGTCACGGAAACACAAATGTTAATCGCAAATCCGCAGATGATAAAAATTCAACTGTACTTATCTTGTTTCCACCGGATTGAGTTTCAAGTTGATTTGTGTAAGCTTCCTCAGTCACCTAATGGATTTCTATATGAAGGACTTTCTCCGATAATAATAATTACAGGTAGAAAATTACTGTTATTTTTAGTACTTAATAAGCCACCAGTAATTGCTGTGATAGTAATAGTAAATAGTGATAGTTACAGTAAATACGTACTGTTAGTCATTGTTAGGATTGTTGTACTCATTTTGCAAAAGCAATTATCTCAACTACCGAAAAGTAAATTGGGTTCATTATAACGAATGTATTAACCAATGAGAACTTTGAAGATGGGTGATATTATGTACCTACAAAAAAACAAACAATAAACCCTTGTGTAATAATTAGCAGCCTTTTTATGAAGTTCTAGTTGGTCGTTCAATTAATTTTTATTTTCAGGTTCCATTTGGTAATTTTCCCTTATAAGTAGGTACCTACAATGGCGATGAGGATGGTAAATCGCAGTAGGTAAACATAGGTATGCTCAAATATTCCTCCGCCCATTTGTTCGTTCCCTCTTCTCGCCTACTGCGCTCATTTGAACATTTTGTTTGAAAATATCTTTGATTTGACTCAACTTGGTTATTCGACAATCATGCTCTGAGGTACCAACCAGAGCACAACAAGCTCTGAGGTACAACACCAGTTGTTATCCTCCCGCAACTACGGTTCATCATCCCAACTCGAATGATACACCAATATTCTGGTAATTATTATCTCAAATTCAAAGAAGAACGGAGGTTTGAGAGGCGGGGGAGAGGGAATCCTGGTTGTCCTATGATTCCTGTCCATGTTTCAATTCGATAGTTGCCTAGCTACCTGTGTACTTGTATAGGTATTATTTCAATTATTAGACAATTTCAGGTCAAAGACCTATTTCAAATTGTCCAAATTTGTAGTGGAATGAAAAATAAAGAGGATCCTGAAAGCCATATATAACTTCAAGTACTTACGTGGGCGCCAATTTCAGTGTAACATGGTTCATGTCATCCCAAGGCTCCAATACGGCTACTCGGAATGGTATAGAATACTCAGAATATTATTATTTCCATATAATATTGTAAAGTCGTTGTCAGCATTATTTTAAGCTATATTTTCAATTTTCAGTTGCAACTGAAGAATACCATGGCATTCCATTACAACTTTATTCATTCTATTACAACTTTTATCGTTTAGTTCTTTAATTCTTAATCAATTCTTCCATTCTATTACAACTTTAATCGTTTAAATCTTCAATTCTTAATTAATTATTTAATTCTTTCTTTCTCAATGCGTTTAATTCTATTAAAACTTTAATCGTGCATACCTACTGAAATCTGGAATAAGAATTGGAATAAGAGCCACGCGAAAGGCCATTTGGCAATGGAAGTGGGTTGACTTAACCCCACGGAAACTCGATGTTGGTTAACTCCACAATCTTTGTGTTCCGTGGTTAGCGCTAATTTGCATTAATACTGAGTAGTAGGATTATGTAACGAAACTCTTATTCACCAACTAAACAAATACAGGTGGGCCCGTATTATATTATTTCATTCACAATTTCCATTACATTGTCATCCCAGAATTTGGCATTTTTTTACGTCAAATGCGCCCTTGAAAAGCCCCCGACTAGGTACAATTTCAGCTCAAATGCTGGAGTAGTTTCATCACAAATTGGGCAGAACGGTTCTGCAAGACGTCACGGTATTGAGGGAGGTTGATTGATTGGTTCACTCCAATTTTCTTACCCTGGAAAACGTCTTGAGGAAGCTGATTCTTTCGACCCGTTTTCACCCACTTCCAATTGCCCCTTTCTGGAAAGCTCTCTCCGATATCTTATCTTTTAGAATCAATCATTCAAAAAACAGGTGGAATACTCAATTTACCAGTATATTAGGTACTATAGTTATTTTACTGAGTATTGAGGTGTAAAACATGAACACAAATTAATGATTTTGCTCTATAATCAAAAACTTAATTGGCTCGTAAACGAATAGATTCGTCCGGTCATTCCTTTGTAAGTATAATCTTCTAGTGCTCTAGGTTTAATATATTCCACAATACCTACTTGACAGCTGTCTTTCACAAACTCGGTATAGTCTATCAATAACTCAGTTAACTATGTTGCTACTCTTTAGGCTTGGCCGTCGGAGAGTCAGCCGAGGCCTTACTTTATATTTCATGTTGTATTATTATAATAGGAGTATTAGTGCGGTGTATACCTATGAGAAATTATTCCAAAGCGAAACCACTAGCTGTGGTTTTGTTGGAGGAATAGGCGCAATAAGTTGAGTAGAGATATGTATCTGCTCCCAGCTATAAAATCAAATCAAGAGATCGAGCAGTTCCATCACCGTACACTAAAGAGAGAAATTCAATTAGGTAGATAATAACTGGTATATGCCAGAAATTGATTAAATGATGTTTTTGATCTTCAAAATGCAAGTTGCGCTATGACACACCAGGTAACCTATGAACTCCAAGAATGTGTACCTATTCATAATAGCTATCTCATCCTTTTAGGATTTGTAGAGTTCGTCATCAAGAATTTAGATAAGAGGTATCAATATAGAAGCCTTTGTTGACCCTCAATTGAGCTTTTGTTGGGCACTTGAACAACCGGTAGTTTTTATTCTAAGTGGCGACGAAGATTGAGGAAAAGGACCAGCATGAGAGGAGGAGCCGTGGTGGTGGAAAAAGGGGACACAATCGTGGAGACAGAAATTGTGACTTATTGTAGGGACAATCGTACATGCTAGGGGAGGTCGCTGTAGGGTCTTGATAATACTACGCCCATATGTTCTTTAATTGACCCTTTGGCGCTGGTTTACCTCCTTTTTTGTCCCTTCCTTCAGTCGTTATTCACTCTCCCGGCATGCGACTAATAGAGTATAACATCTGGTTCCGAGCGGTCAGTAATTTGTCCGAATTGCCGCGATCAGTTTCACTTGTTAGAACTCGAATTGAGCGCGAAATTTGGAAATAGAGGATGAAATTTCATTCAGAGTCTATTCAACCTGCCCGAACCCAGAGTCAGACAGGCAATTATTCTGCAATAGACTATTCTATTCTATGCCTCTCCTTCAAGCGAACTTTAAAAACAGATTTACAAATCTAATGAACAATAATAATAACAATAAAAAGTTCAAATGAACATCCAGGAGCACAATGATTACTCTTAATTATTTATCATTAAATTATTGGTATTTTCACATCGGGTAACTAGAATAAAAATCGCCACAACATATTTGGGAAAACTAACCATTGTTTACTTCTTATCAACCTTTCCGCTGACACATCGTGGGCTGGAGGTCCCAATTAGGTAGAAGGTACAGTCGCCCATCTCTGTAAATGTTAATTATTGTTATTATCCCTGGCCAATCATCCAATGAACCATCATTTTGTTTCGGTACTACACTCTCTTCTCTCAAACTTGATATAAACTTCAATTGATGGAGGGGGAAGGAGAGACACGTTGAGAAATGATGTAACTTCTTGTGCCTTTCGCTAACTGGACAAAATTAACGTTTAACGAATTAACTAAGAATCTAACGGAGACTGGTGGGCGTACTCGGCTACGCTTGTTGAACCAACTCAGCTACTGAAGAATGAAACACTCAAAGGAAGAAAAAGGACAACCTAACTTTGACATGTTTTGGTTTTCCATTTTGGTTTATTATTTTCAATAATGAAACTTTGGAATCGAGCGCGATAAATGTTTTGAGCTCCCCCTCAAAATTTTATGTTTTACGTTTCAATATAAGTACCTACGTAGAATCCAAAAATCGAATTAAAATAATTTCGTTATTTCAGCTTGAGTAGATACTATGGGATGACATTT
>JAEMON010000003.1:24218970-24234976 GCA_030264115.1 Lygus lineolaris | reverse complement strand
ATGATATCTTATATTAGCTTATGAGTGTTAAGCTAATCATGAGTAGCTCATAGCGCTTCTCGCAGTTTAAATTTCAAACTCTTCATTCATTAATACCATTTTACCGTTCACCACCCAGATCATAACCTCAGAGCCTCAGACGCAACCATTCGTCTGAATAATAGTAAACTTAGGTACTTCTAGGGCCATGTCGTGTGCTGCGTGAGGAATTTACTGTATACAGATAGACACGCCCTGCTTCGAATCTCACCAATCTCTCACTATCGCAAGGCCAAATCAGTTTTATCATTTGTAGTTAACGGTCTTAACCACGAATTTATCTATTGTAAATCAAAGGACGCGATCACCCTTTATTCGCTATAGGAGTCTAAAACAACATAGGTATATTATTATTGTCCTTGGATCCAAAAATGAATTTACTCTCCATTAATTGACTAACAAAAACATTAATTAGTGTAGAATGGTTTTTCGAAAATCCTTTTCAGGTATGTAATAAATGGCGAGTTCTATCCCCTTTATTTATAACCTGACAAAATATTTCGAGTTATTCGAGAGAGGAATTTAATTTAAAACACTTCGTGAAGAATGTATACTATTTAGTCGATATCCGTTCGCAATCCCCAGTAAGTAAAGTCGGCATTCTACATGATTTTTGCCGTAGATTTCAGGAACAACACTTTTAAGCCTGCCACTTGTGCCATAGTGGCGCAAAATGACACAAAGCACCCAGATCAGAAGTAAGGTGAATAGGAGAGACATATGGCTGAGTATCACATTTTGATGACAGGATTGAAAATTGTATTGAGTCATCATTTTTTCACCAGCTAATAAATTCCATTCTATTTTCTATGTTCTATTCTATTCTATTTTGGAAATCTCTCATATGTATGGTAGCTGTATAATATAATAATTATGCGGTCTATTAGTACCTACGTAATGTTGACGTTTGTATTGCCTGTTGTGCCTCTACATATAAAAATTATATTTTTATTTATTTATCTAGTATCACATTGATTTGAGACGTGACGAGAAACGTCAAAAAGAAATTTTTGTGACGACTTCAATGATACCAGAACCATTTTTTTGGATTCAGCCATTCAGATTATATGAATTGGGATAGATTGTTGAAAGCTCATAAACCTAAAATTGCATAGACCAAAGAAAAACATTGGTTTCCCCATTATTAAGCTATAGAGAACGTGAAAAATGTCAAAACACAGGAATGTAATGTAGCATGAAATACAAAAGATTAATCAAGTTGTTGATATCGCGAATACATTGAAGAATGTTGTTACCAGTTACCAAGTTACCTGGCGGTAATCATTTGGTCACAAGAGAATTGCGAAATCTGGTTAAGGGCTCTCGCAGAACTCCTGGAGAGGGCGAGTGAAACAGAGCGGCAATATGAACTAACTAGATCCTTACTCATTTTAGATGATTTATGGTCGAAGATAAAAGAGGTACTTAATATTCCATTTGAAAGGACGAGTCAAGTTCAACTCTTGTCAACACTAAACTAACGAACTATAACAAAAAACTCTATTAGCCCAAAGGAATTAAGGGCTTTTCGTCGGGAAAACGTGAGAGATATAGGTGGTCTTGATTAATTAGGTGAGGTCTTAATTACCAAGCTTGCGCTAGAGGAAGGAGGTACTAAGGAACTCGAGATACAAACTGCTTCCTGAAGGAGCCGGCTATCTCCAGCTCTGGTAGGAGCTCTCTTCTTCGTGACGGTGATAAAATAAGTAGAGGGTGTTGGCTTTTTTTTCAGATCCATCTTTCCTCATTGTGAAGTTGACGAAAATAAATTATAGGACATTCTCATCATACTTCTGAACCCTAAGCTCCATACTTGTGATAAAAGTGAACTTATGCAAATAAAACCCTCACCACTTTCCTTGTCACTGAATGAAGGAATCATATACCTCGCGGTCACACTTAACATCATCAAGACCGACCGACAAAACTTATTCAGGAAGGTCTAGAATATAAAATGCAACGGGAAATGTTCACTTTGGTATTGAAAAAAAAGAGGTGATAGGTTGGCAAACTCGGAAATAGAAGGAGGATCGCGTGTTACCAATCTAGACAAATTCTAGACTATTCGTGAATTGCATGATTAGTCCAAAACTACCTGTAATTCCAACTACAAGCCAACCACAGAACAGGAGAGTATGACACCTCGAGTCGAATGGGCGTCGTGACAAAACACCTGGTTGCCGCTAAATTTATTGTTAGTTTTTCGATCAACCCTGTACACGGCTTTGCAATTGCATTTTTTCTCGTAGCAATCTAATGGTGCACCATTGAAAAAGAAAATCCTTTCTACCTCCATTCTTTATGTTGTCATTCGATTATTAATTTAATGTAATGACATTTGGAACTTGTCAAAGCAGTTAAAATGTATTAATCTGAATTGCCAATTCAATAAAATAGATTTTTCTGAACCTCATCACGTCGAACTATACTAGGTGTGTCATCTGTAAAATCTGCAACATGTATGAACAATGTGTTGTATGAACGATTATAATTGCAGGTTTATATCCTTTTGAGAGGCCAGTTTCATAAGATAATAATTATGTGGAAGGAACGCAATTTTATGAATGACACACATAAGTATCAGTTACTGACATTTTCAAAACATGCTTCTTTTGTTGGATACCGAAAAGCTGATAGGTAGTGAATTTGGAGTTCAAAGCAATCATGTTTTCAAACAAGTGCTCCAAAATACTGAAATAGAAATCGTCACTGAATGCAGCCACCGTGAATGAAAAGGATCTCTAATTGCGTTCTCAAGTCTTTCAACTACCCGAGGAACCTGATTCTAAAATCAATCGAGCTCTGAGAACGTCGTTTTCAGTTCCACCTCCTCCCATTAAAATCTCTCTCGATTATGCTTTTCCCGAGAAGCTTCAATCACTATTATAAATTGCTCCAATTGATACTTACTCAAAAGAAAAATTCAGAGCAACTATTTTGAAACATCATGGTCTTATGAGGTAGAGTCGGTAGGTAGTTGAATTCATTCTTTCAATTGTGGTCAAATTGCTAGGTACATTCTTGAGATAATAACACAGTTAAGTATGTTTGTATGCAATAAACCAATGAGTACATCACTGATATGTATTATGTATGCTCAGCCAACGGAGGAAAAAAGTTAACATTTCAACCATTCTTGACGAACCGGAAATCCATTAAGTCCCGCGTGAACGCTAAAGGATGGAATACATTCAAACTAAAGATTCAAATAGAGAGCAGCAAGTAGAAGCAAATGAGACGTCGGAAGGAAAACGTGATTAAGCTGGAGAAAGGCCTAGAGAAGATAGGACCAGATTCTAGATAGTTCCTTTTCTAAGAAATGGTCCGAGGCTAACTTGACAGTAACGCTCCTTTTCCGGGTTTACCAAGCAAAATAGGGTGGGTATAATATTTACATTATGATAATGTGAGGTACTGTGAAAAGGTAGCGTTTCTATTCTAGTACCGGGTGGGAAATAAAGTGCAGGTGTGCAAGGATTATGGGGCCAAGGAAGTGATGTAATTAAGTTAATCCCATTTTTCTCAGACAATTGTTGGTCAATTTCAAAGCGGTCTACGGCATTCTTCTCTTTATTTAATTCTGTAAGGGGATCAGCTACCTATGTATAATTTTTATTTCGTAATTTTTGATTTTCCACGTCTATTCTTAACGGTCGAATTGGCATGACTTTTCCCCCTAGAGAGAGATATAATCGGAAGAATGGCGAAAACCACCTCGAAATCCGCTGGATATTGGCTGAGAATAATGGGAAAAATTGCGCAACGCTAAAATGGGTGGGGGAGGGGGCTCCTTCGATTTGAAAACCAGGCTTCACTAAAATCGAACTCTGTTCTCCTTCGTGACTAACATGGACCTAGAAGGAAATGGACTGGGTGTTTGCTGAGTGAAAATGTGGCCAGAATTTGGAAGTCACAGCAATGGACGGTGAAGGGGGTGGATACCCAGTCCATTTCCTTGTAGGTCCATATGGTTACTCCATGGTGGCTCGAACGCATAAATGAAACAACACAAGGTCGCTATTGTTACTTCAAAAGGATTTCAACAACTTTTTTACCAATCATGTTCACCACTCTGCATTCTTTTTCATACATAACTTACGATACAACAGGAACGTATCCTTCGAACCTGAATGTAGAACAGTACATTTGAAATGGAGGGTAAGATATCATACGATGGCGGGTTATTTATAAAGGAGCTCAAAGTAGATTCCCATACAAGAAAAACGACCCAAAGAGGGAAAACACGAAAGAAACGGAAATGCGAGCTATGTTCTCAAAAAATATATCAACTACCTTAGGCTACGAGCGGAAGACGAAGTAAAGTGGGACGGGATGTAAAGGAAATGAGGATTCAAGCAGGAAAACAGGGAGAAAAAACTGACACATGCCCCTGCACAAGAAGAAACAACGTGCTTCAATCTCGGCGAGTCAGGTAAGAGAAAGGGTGGGAAGGGAGCTTGGTCCTGACGTTCAAGAAGTCACTTGACCCCACCTACAGCTTATCCATTCCTCAACATCCGCTCTCCACCCTCAACATACTCTCCTTCTCCATCCTTGACAGTTTTCGTCGTCATTCTCACTACTCCCACCTAGTTTTGGAGAACTTTTTCTCGGCTCTCCGCACAAACCGGGGCTCCAGCCTTCCTGGTCACAAAACGGACGACGGGGGGTAAGGGAACCTACACCCCATAAGTCAAGGAAGCTGCTGCCGGAGGCAAGTATAAATTACGGGCGAAACCCCGCCCACTGGTCAAGACCTTTTGAAGACAATTAAAGTCAGGCTCACTCACTTTACCGTCCCCCAATCGCCACTTTCTCCAACAATATTTGTAATTTCAACTTCTCATAACTTCGAAGATGTCATCCCAACTTCTCATAACCTCTGACTGTTCGAGCTTCAAACGAACATTAGGCTAACAACAGTCAAAAAGATTGTTTTTTCCATCCAAATTTACATATTTTTCTCTGGCCAAACTTATTTTTTCTCTAATCCAAACAGATTTTTTCCAATTTTATCCAGTTTGCTCCAACCAAGTTTTTTCTCTTTCAAATCAAATTGACGTTTTCTCTGATCGCATTCAGGATTTGGTTATAAAAATGACTGCTGAAAACCTTGAATTTGATCGGGGGAAAATAGGGTTGATTGGGAACTGTTTTAGAGGAGGTTTGAAGAATTGTTCAGAGGGAAGCGTCAACCATATAGCGCTCATACTCCTCCGCCTTTGATTGAGTTTGGTGCAGTTCAAAGCAACGGACAGTTACCTATTTTATCCTTTATTCTAAGATCATTTACCTAGTCAGGTATTTAAGTGAGAGGTCAATAACATTTTGACCTGGGTGATAGAAAAATTTACTGGAAAATGCTGTAGTTAACACTTCAGTGGTGATGATTATACCGAGATGACCCAGAGATGTCCGAGATGACATCGTGTGAAATGACAGCATGTTTTATTCAGATCTCCAGGCGGAGCTCCCTCAGCCAAATCGTACCTACGTTTAGACTATTGCCTTGATTCAACAACTGAATGGAAAAATTACAATGGTATCCAACTCGAGCATTAGACGGATTCTTGTTGGCTACGTGAAAAAAAAAAATCTTTATTCATATAACCTCTCATGATTTAGGTACGTGTGCGATGTTGTTAAGTACATAAATAATATTGTATCAACATGAATTCAGTCAGACCGATTAGCGAGATATGTATTAGTAGTTGCTACACAAAAGTTCTGCAAGTTTGGAGGAAAATACCTAGGTAAGTAGAAACTTTGAGGCAAACTCAACTTGAACCAAGGCCGAAGTTTATTCGTGATAAATATTATCGCATTCACTTCTGGGGTAAACGGCTTTAAGTGATACTTTACAGTAGAAAAACATCTCTATAATAATGATACAAGGTTGAAATGAATTATAGAAGTCGTCGAGATGTATAGAGAACACATGCAGCATAATACAGAGAAAGATTTAGAAGTACTTACATATTACGGATAGCCTGGCGTTGGCCCGAATGGCTTTGTGGAAGCCTTTAGGGCCGACTTGGCACTGGAACTCAGCATCGTCCTCCAAACTGGCGTTCACCACTCTCAGGTTGTACACGCCGTTTTTGAAGTCGCCAACCATCGAGTACCGGGGAGAAAACGGGATTGTTGGTGAGAAGCCTGAACGAAAACAGAGTCAAGTGTCATCAATGTGGAATATTAAAATGAGAACATAAAATTTGTACGCATTTATAAGTACCTTTTTAATTGGAAACATCAATTTGAAAAACAAACGAGTCAATCATCTTTCATAAAATTTCGCCAAATAGTAAGTAGGTACCTACTCATTCTAACTATGGAACAACAATATAATAACTTTCTATGAGTAGATCAGTGAATTACGCGAAAAGCAAGGTAAGCATGCTAAATACCACTAGCATGTTATGAGAAACGATTGAAAGCTAACAGTGACTTTCGAATGTACACACTGTGTTGAATGAGATCGATAGTATGCTAATTATTCAGTGTTGTATTGTGTGTTTACAAGCAGACGTCACGTGGACCTGCTAAACAACCACACATGTAGGGTGAAACAAGTGAACAGTACACAGGAGATAATAATAATAATGAAACATCATCTTAAGCTTACGACAGCCTCAAGTTCACAAATCTCCTTTTATGAGGTTCTGAAGGAGTGAAGCCTCAACGAATGAAATTTATACAGAACAAACTAGCGGGTCGTGTTGGCTGGTGGAAAGGAGTAAGGGCCAAGGGACACTTTGTGAATAGTACCCTTCTATTACCATACAAACGAGCATTTCGATAACAGCACCCAACCTCCCAGGACCGCCGCCCCCAATACAAATTAATTGGAGTCCCCCGAGAGAGAAGAGGGCGAAGTGTCGGACCAGATCGAGGGGCAGAAGTGGGGGGTGGTCATAATTAAGCTCTGTTTTGCATTAAATCACTCCCCTCGCCAGCCGCAACACCCTCCCACAGTCATTCGTTTTCAACTATCTATGGAGAGCTTTTTTACCCCTGAAAACTATTGTAAGATTGAGTTTTTTGGTAAAGAATCACATGCACAGGTGCAGCAATAACGAGCCGCGTGGACGGAGGGAATAGTTGTATGGATTTACAACCATTCTGCTTGTTAAAATTACTTTACGTTCTTAAGAATACTCCTCAGGAGCAAAGTCTTTTTTAGTCCATAAGAGTGATGCCCAATCGGAATTGAAGCGGACCACCAAATTTCTTGAAGATACTCCACAATTGGAAAATTACTATGAATGTACAAACATGAACATGGCAGGGAAGCAAAACTAAAATTGATATCATGCAGATTGATGATGTCTCGCATGTCACACTGAAGTATGGACGAATTCATTTCGGTTTATTATCTTGAATAACGATGAATGAATCAAGCACGAAACTGTTTTTTCAACTCCCGCTAAATTTGATGTTTTGGCTCACGTTTCAAAATAAGTACGTTAAATCCAAAAGTCGAATAGAAAAACAGCTGCAAGTAGATACGCAACGGTTCATTTTTTTTCTTCATGGACCACCCATCTGCAAAAACCAAATTCATTAGTAGGTACAGTGGTTCTCAAGTCTCAACCTTTCCTCGGTCATGCCCCTTTTTAGCGCCATGAGAATTTTTCGAGACCCCCTCTAGGGCATATAGACGATCCTCTGTTAATGCCATCGCAATAGTACCTCCCTACCGTCTGCAAATTTTGAAGTTTGATTTTTAACAGATGATTCACGATATAATAAACTACGGTACGTCCTCACTATAAACTCCTACTTATAGCATCTTCGTGGATGGGTGATCTATACAAAAAATAATGAACCTTGTATAATAATTCGCAGCGTTTTACTCTCGATTTCAAAACCCTAACCGTAACCTACAGCCAAAATGTTCGACGTCGCTTTCTGGGTGTAATGAAAAGCTAAATGAGGGCAGGAAAGACGTGCTTCGGATCTCTCACTCTAATTTACATTCCAAATTCCGGCTCCCACTTTGCCTCTCACATCTTCCGAAATTGTCTCCTTGAAACGTACCGTTAGTTTCATACCCATCGCACCTTGAGCCGCTTATTTCCACATTAATAATCCTCTACACTCAGAGAATTTCCACAATCACGTTTGATATAATATCAGGTGTTGTATTCAAGACCTTGGTTCCATCTCACCAATCTCCTTTGTAAAGGTGTGCGGCGAGAATTTGAGAGAAGACGATTATCACTGTATTCACATTTAAAAATCATTGTTGTGTTTCAACGGACTCTTGGAAAAGGGAGAAGGAAGTTTACACCACAGCTCCTGAGGTGGTGCAAACTCAGATTCCATGTATTTGGTGCCTAATGAAGATAATGAAACGATATCCAGCTTTGTCCAAATTTTTCCGACCAAGAACCCTATTTTTACTGTTCCGTAGTGTTATCAGAAGAATACGAAGTGGTGATGTTGCCCCGAAATACAATGCCTGCAATAAAACAAGACGTGACCAATCGGGCGGACAAAGTAACTGGCCCTGACCTCAATCAATGAAGATAAACTTCGGGGCGTTAAGGAATAAGTAGTGGAGGGACTTTCGGAAACCCTGAAAATATTTCTTGCCTAAACGGTAACAGCGTTCCCAGATGTTAACATAAATCCCAATTCCTGCCTCACAATTCCCCCTGAACCTTCCATGTAAGTAACCCTCCGGGCGATTTGTATGTAAAGCCGTATACGCCTGCATCACAAGGAAAACGTACCCACAAACCCCGCCCTCTGCCTCGTCCTATCTGCTAAGGGACCCCGCATGTCGCGGACGTACTTCCAGTCGGGACGGAATATTTCCATCTTCTCTCTTTTTCCTCTATTTTCAAATATTCCTTTTCCTTCACTGCCCTTCTGACCCCTCTATCGTGAAAGTCGACGCCCATTGCCCCGGTCCCCATAGAACCTCTTATTTCTATAACCGCCTGCTTTATGGCTGGGGGGGTCTTTCGGATGACCCCGAAATCCACCGCAACCCTACGGTTTTCCTACGTTTTCCAGCCCAAATCTGAAAACTGGTGGGAGAAGGGTCACCCCCTCTACCCACCAATATTCCAATTTGAGAAATCGATTCTCCCTCCCTTCCCTCCCAGCCACCCAACATAAATCTGCTCCCACAAACGTTCCTATAGCTATTTGCACGGATACGAGGATTGGGGAATACAACTCCATTCGAAATATTCCCTTCTCCCCAGTTATTTTCGAATCTGAACTCCATAGATTGTCATGCATAATTTATACATAAAGTCACAGCTCTAGTTTAAGATGATTTTGTATTGGAAGAAAAAGAACTGAGCTATCATATAAAAAATGGCTTGGGAAAAACAAGTTTCTTCGAACAGACAAGTAATAGCACATCCCACCATCCAGAGAACAAATCAACCGTCCTATATTACAATTACTAGTTATTAAAATATTAAATTTTAATATTACATCATTTATATTATTATAATTAACATATTATTATATTCTCAATATGCAAAATATATCATTCGTGTATTAAAATATATACTATTACAAGCAAATTTTCAAGTTTTAGTTTCACGATGCTCGTGAAACTTTACCTTATGATACAGAAATTAGATCCCTAGTTGACAGTCGTATTCGCCCGCGTATCGGTTGCGATGAGCCGTCGATTGTGAGTGAGAGAACCCTCCACCAGGAAACGAAGAATCCCCTCGCACTATCGGCATATTGGACACCTAATGATTTTACCGTTTCAACCTTTGAAAAAGGCAAAAGTAGTCTATAATTTATTCAGATATTCAGAAACCAACTGATTTCTTTTGCTGTTTTCTCAAATAAATATTCAAACATATTTAAAAAAACAAAAATAAAATGTAAAAACTAAAATATGCAATAATATGAACTTTCACCTTAAATATTTCGCTACACCCAAAATATGAATTTTCATGCAAAATAAAATATTCATTCTCGGACTCAGCTGACTATGAAACGAATGAATGCCTTTGAATCTTTCGAATACAAGCGAAGCCCCGAGTTTTCAACACGATAATTATTATTGTAATCCAATGTGATAGTTACTGAGTAGGCCTAAGAAATTGAAAATCGAGTATGAACTGCAGAGCTTGTGCAGGTGTTCCCATTCCCGAAGGGGCCTTGAGATAAGGGTGCTAAGTTGTGAAGTAGGTATAGGTACTTGTGAAGGTTGTGCGGTCAGTAAGCACAAAACTTTCAGTGAGATATAGCTACACCCACTTCAATATGAAAACGGTGCATGCGTTATATGGTGGGTGAGAACGCTCGAACAGATTGATTCCCGTAACCCCTTTCGCGTGAAGTTGTTTCCCGGTTATTTTTGTCTATTCCGGGCTGCCCGCTCCTAAATAATTCACCCTGCCGCAAAGCTCACGGCGAAATAAATCTCAGGCCAAGCGCAAATGGAAGTAGCGAGGGCTTGGTGCGAGATCTCTCCGGCCTTTCTTGAAATATTTGACAGGGAATCTGTCACAGGCCGAAGGAACGGCGGCGTGGGCGCGGGGGATCCTCGATTTATTTCGATTTGGGGGGCAGCATGACCTCGGTCAATCGGTCAATCCTTTTGTTTCCTTCCTGCCTACCAAGTCCTCTTCTGTAGCCCGCTTCTACGATTCGCCTCTTTTTTCCATGCATACGTCCGAATCAATTCTGGCCCTTCTTTCCAGGATATATGTCAACATTTGGAAAAGAAAGCCGGAAAAAGACTCATGACAAATATACATTACACATCATCCCATTGTGTCCAATCTCTTCCGGTATAGAGACACGTGAGACTTCACACCATGGCTTTTTTACGATGGTGAAGGGGCGGAGAAAACCTCGTCATTGCCCTTTCATTTTTCTACGCTTCGGCTTTCTAGGGTCGGGCATCAGAGAGTCGACAGAGGTCTCATGTTTTCGGGGTGAGGCCCTTGCTGGTTTCATATGAATCCCATCGCATTTGGATTAGTACTAGAGACTGCGCATGGGCAAAAGTAAAAATGGAGAAACCGCCATACTCACCACTCAACGATACACAACCGCCACAACTTACGACAAAATTATACAAAATCGTCGACATTTTGAAGGTAGTTCGGGGTGAGGCCCCTGTTGGTCCCATATGAACTTTGTAACATTCGGAGTAGTACTACATACTACGCATGCGCAAAGTGAGAATAGATGAGCCACCATAACTCATACGACCCTTTGGTTACATTAGCTCAAAGTTCAATGGTAGTTCGAGTGCAGGTCCTATATTTATAGTCCCATATTCATGATATTTGGATCAGCAGAACAACTAATTCCACCCAGTACCAAGGCCCAGCCATGTAATCCATGGATTATTCTAGACCGATTTTTTTTTAGACAAGATCCATCAACCCAGGAACTCCACTGAATCATACTAATAGTACAACATACCCAATTTATTATAATTGTCTAGATATTATTCCAAATTAGAATTATTCGCCAACTCATTTCAAAATAATAATGTAATTCGTGGGTCTATGAACCAGGTGCGCTGGTGGGTGGGTGATGGGATAACTTACTATCCTCACAAACTGTAACACTGTCATGAAAGTAGCTGCCAACATCTATACGGCAAATTTAGGGTGTCTCACTAGTACGAAGGTACTATGTCCTAGAAATGTAAAGTAGAAAGACCCGGAATTGCGTCCAGGAACAGAGAGACAAACGGACCAAAAATGAAGCTCGAGCCCATGTGTAAATAAATAGCACCGATTGAGTGGAGGCCAAATTTAGCCGCATTACAATTAATACCTACTCTAATCTCGTACGAATTTATCGAGTAAGTACGTCCGTTGGTTGAACACTACACCCTCAACAAAATAAATAACTAGGTACAAACATTAAAAAAAAAAAAAGTGGATTGATGATACCTTTTATGGGAATTACTTGCAAAATACCATTTCCATTCAGTTTTTTTTCTCCATAAATATGCCAACGACACCCTTGCCAGAGTAACCAGAAGTAGGTGTTGTGTTAGCTTCTGAAGATATTCTTACGTTCGATCGTGATATACCTCGTAATCACTCGTCTGCTGATGTAATCGCTCAATCGTTTCTATAAATGCATTTCCTATCGGAAGCTCGAGGTCAAAATTTGCTAACATGATATTATCGTATAACCACTAGGTAAAACGAGGAATTCCCGACCAGCACATGTGAAAAGATGGATACGGAAGGGTGAGCAGGCGCTCCAATAACTTGTTTCCTAAAAGGAAGCGTGAATGGGGAGGGGTGATACTGTAGAGCGTGACTATAACTTACCACGGGGCGCCCCCGCAGTTTCGTAATTCACATAGCCCGTAGTGCGGTAAACTGAAAAAAAGAAAAGGGAAATGCCTTTTTCCCCAGTTGTACAGGGGGGCCGTACCAATAAACCAAAACGTTCAGAAATTTGCTTACAAGAATATTAAATAGCTCACTAAAATGGAGCTAAAGCGAAAAAACAAGTGCAAAGGGCACATAAAAATAGCCAATGCCACCACATCAAGGAGAACAAATCGAAATTATTTAATCGTTCCACGGTTCTAAAAAACACACACTCGCGAGAATCACTTAAATCGCTCTCATCGTAACTAATATACTTATATACGAGCCGGAAATAGATTTTTTAGATCAATCAATAAACCATCAATGAATTGAGAGGGAAACAAGAAATATTATAAAAACGCGCTTTTCCCTTCTTTACTGGGGTTTCACACAATTTTAACCCAATCATAACAAACTTGTAAAATGGAGCAAACCCATAGTCGGATATTAGAAAAACTCAGTCAATAAACCGGAATTTCTATGGCAACTGGGAGGGGCGGACGATCGTTTTTGACGGGCTGAGGGGGCACCAGGGGTTGATTCCACGTTCCCCGGCATTCGAGCAGCCGTTTCCCTCCTCCGATCGGCAACAAAACGACTTTTTTTTAGGGCTCATTACACCTAATCCTCGTGTCCTTCCTCCCATTGAATCGGTCCCTATTATTCGAGCCGTTCCAGTCAGCCTTCCCTCGCCCAGCAGTTTTCTCTTCGCTAAACTTTTTTTGGGGGGATGAAAAAAAAGGGCCAGTGTCTCAATTCAACCGCATTTTTCTATACCCGTTGTTCTCATCTGAGGGGTCGTCCCGCTCTTCCGCTCTCCGGCGAAATCGAAGTATCGTTTCGACTTCTGATAAAAACGCCCTTTTATTTTCTTCTTCTCCCTTATTTCCTATCCATTCCACTTGACATTTCGACCTGTCTTCGTCTGTGTCCAATCAGTCCTCGTCGTACCAATTCTCCCTATCACAATTCGCTGAATTGTCTTTGTGCTTTCTACATTCGTCATTAGCGACCCGGACAACAAACTTAATGAGGGAAAAACAGCAATGTTCATCTCTCTGAACTAATTCAATTTCTCTCATCAATAATATTATTGATGAAAACGATTCTGACTTCATCAAAATGTTGGAAGCTTCGCGTACCCACACTTTTAGTATGGGTATAGGATAACATGGAACATGCTTTTGGAAGGCTGCTTTCATTTCTGTTAATGAATACAAACCGAATGAACGATCTCCGTAGAATGAAGGAGTTCACTTTCTTAAACTATGGATTGGTTGTAACCATTCAGGGAGAATAAATAAGAAGTGAAAGAAGAGATGAATCGTATTGCTCTACCTTCTTCCATGGTCAAAACCCATTGCAATATTTTTCGTGACATAGGTACACAATTTTTTTATTTGATAACAAAGTTTCGTTAGGTGTAGGAGAATATTAGTCAAAAATGGCTGATAATGTGCGTTTTATTCGGAGAGGTTGTGTCGTAAAGACTGAGACGTTTAAGAATATTTCTCTGTATTATCCATGAATATAAGTTGTTTTGCTCTGTGCAATTGACGATTGTGATGCTCAACGACTAATAATTCATCAATAGTGTTCTACTACACAACCGTTAAGGTTGCTAGTATTCATGTATTCAGACGCACGAAGCGAACGATCGTGGGGTGAATAGAGGGCCATTCAGTGAAAAACGTTCACACAAACGAGCTATAGGGTATTGTAAAGATAACCTACATAACAATGCTTTAAATTCTTTTCAAGAGAAAATGGGTTTAGCGCATTTTCCTCGTAATTAGGTCCAAATTTAGTTTCTAAAGAAGTGATAAAATACCATGGTAAAGACTATTCGTTGATAATCATGTGAGTTTTCTAAAAGTGATTACGAGGAATGATCTAGGTAGATTTGGAAGAAACACCAGAACAAAGTGAGTATGACTTTTGAAAGTAGCATAATATGACAAGCGTTAGCTTACCTTAATAGTAAGTGAATGGCTTTCAAATACCTAGCGACCACAATCGGAGTCAGCGAGTAGATTCAAACGCAACAGTAACGCAAGACCACACGGTTGTGCGGGAAGGGTATCATCAGCGCCTGCCACGGAAACTCCTCGTCGGCTCCGCTTATGGGCGGTTAGCTTGGAATTTACCACAAGAGAGCCCATTAAAACTGTGTCTAAAATTACACGCGTTCGTGCGAATGAAATAGATTAAGAGCCAAATGAAATAGACGAAGAGCCAAATGATCTGAAGCACTTGGTATTAGATAAAGGTAGGTGTTCTAAGAAGTATTGTAGATCAATAATGAAAATATCGCTATTATCATTAAAGTCTTGATGAGTGGGCAAGCAGCGCACGTTCGTTACCAAACTCTTCTGGGCTGAAGATGAATAAATTTCTTATTAACAGTCCGATTAGTTTGTAAATGGTATAGTCATCGAAGTATCTGATTGATGGAAGAGGTTGTCTCTTGACGTTACCAGTTTTGTTTAGAAAATGAAAATTATAGCCATGTTTCAAAACGTTAACTCGGAATGAACGGCTAAATGGCGCGAGAGGTCTCTTAAAATGGGATGCTGGGTACAAGTTAACAGTTGATAAGTGAGGGGGGAAGGTTTGAAACGGTCAAAAAAGGGGATTTCGAGGGGGGGGAGAATGGGCCAGAGGAGGTCCCCTGGAGAGAGAAAGGTAGAGAGAGCGAGAGAGAGAGGGAGAGAGAGAGAGGGAGGGAGGGAGAGAGAGAGAGAGAGAGATAGAGAGAGAGAGAGAGAGAGAGAGAGAGAGAGAGAGAGAGAGAGAGAGAGAGAGAGGAGAGAGGTAGCGACGTGCGGGTGGGTCCTTGTCGTGAAGGCGGTGTTAAGGACGGATGGAAGCCAAGTCTACGGCAGTGGCGGTGAGGGGTGAGGAGTGAGCAATTTCCACCAAGTCCCAGATAAAACTCAGACACAAACTCTCCGACGCCTATTTGAGTCGGTTCAAGTCTCTTCCAAGACACTTAGAGAGTTCCTCCCCACCCCCCAAGGGGCTGGGAACCCCCTACCCCATCCTACTATTTCGCTTCGTGAATTCGGGTTAACATTTATCACGTAACTCCGAGTGCGGAGACTATGACGTGTCTTTCTCCACCCCCATTTGCATATATGTATATAGCTACACACGAGTATGTGTGTGCGTGTGTCGGCCGCACCTTCATTTTCCACAAAACAAATGGGGACCCTCATCACGACGCTATAAAGACAAGTAATGATGTCCCAGCCCTCTTCGCTATCTTCAACGCTATTTCCTTTTCCCTTCACAACATAGCCTCACTTCATTTCTGTAGAAATTACTTCCCTCGAAAAACTACTTTCCACCCTGAGATGTAACCACTTCTGCTTTTTGGGGGAAAAATAAATTATCTACCAACCTAAAGTCTCGGTGGTTCCATGATTTTTCCAAAAACTAAATGGGAAAACTGTGATGATCCTAGTACCCAGCAATCAATTCTACACTTCATTGTAACTTCATATTAAAAGGGTCTGAAATAAGAAACAGCAGGAATTCCGGAAAGGCAGGATGAACAAGTAGCTACTGGCAAGTACGCTTGCTCTATTATAGAGGTATCTATCATTTGTTGGGGACAATGAGTAGGTACC
>JAEMON010000003.1:24172668-24183494 GCA_030264115.1 Lygus lineolaris | reverse complement strand
TTTTCTTCCTATAATGGATCACCGTATAATGAATACTTACCAACTCTAATTTCATCAGGCGCGCTTTCGAGATACTCATCTTAAGCTCTGGAATTGAATGCAAATCAACAGATGCAAACAGGCAGATGCATGCAGGTGTATTATTATCTACAATGTATGTCATAAGCTATGCATTCCCATTCCATAGAAAATTCAAATTCCATATAGAAATTCTGTGTCCAAGGTAAGTCATGAATATATGAGCAGGTAGGTACGTTATGTTTCTTTAACACATCTTCTGGAGTTCTGATTTCTGTCATCAGGATAACGACGTAATTTGAGCGGGACATAATACCTACCGAACAACATGGACGTTGTTGTTAAAAAGTCGACTGAGAAAAAACTTCGTTAGGGTTCGATTCAATCAGGCACCTACTTTGTTGAACTGAACTTGAGAGGTTCAGCCAATAGCTACTAGAATGCTAACAGCTCACGAAATGGGATAGGAGAAACAGACTGAGCCCAGTGAGGAGACTTGGTTGATGATCATTACAGCGGAACCTGGAGGGGGAATAGAGAAGGGCATCCTAAAAGTCAAACTTGAGTATCCTATTTGTTTTTAGTAAAGGATCCACTTCTTTCCCAAATGAAAATTGAAAACGGATTGTTTTAATTCGCGAAGCAAACGTTGTAGATGTAGCTAAGTAGATTGGATGGACAAATACCGTGCTACCACGGATCGTTAGGCTCTTGAGATCACATTGGTAGTTAAATGAGCCAAATACGAAACCCTTGGATTAGGTTACTCCCATTCCTTCAAGCCTAATTCCCTCACTCGGGGAAGAGCCTTGGAACTATTTCCCTCCAGTTACATCGAATCGTTCTTAACCCCGGGCTTTCACTCAGTTCCTCGAGAGGATGGACTTGAGAGGAGTTTGCTGAAGAAGAAACATGGAGAGCGGGGAAAATAAGCAACCCTATGAATCTTACAAACTCTAATTCTCTTGAATGGGTGGACCTGTGGTGTCCCGTAAGATTTTAGATAATGTTGTCCTGATCAATAGATGAGATTCCAACAAAATCCCCTTTCCACGAGTAACGAAGTCTCTACGATATTCATTCATATAAAGGAAAATTGCATCCATTTCAGAGGAGTGAACCAGGAGAAAAATACCTTTGACATTCATCAAACAAATTCGCAAACTTTTTCTTTTCAACTATAAATGAAGCCATATTTACTGGATCAATTGGTAAGTACCTACGTGATCACGGATCAATGGTGGAATAATTTGTTACATCAAAAGATCCCGATGGTTCTGAAGTAGTCTCAAACTCATCATGAAGTGTGAGGAAGGGCGAGGTCTCTGTACCACCGTCTGTTCTCTCTTCTCTCACAGCCAAGGGGCACATAGGCGTTTACTGCAAATTGTGAACAAATCCTAGAAAGGGAGAAGAGAAAGGAAACAGGAGAGAGAAACCTTGCCCTTAACCCATTGGGTTACCCTTTTTGCACGCGGGACAAAGGATAAAACCGAGGGCTGAAAGAAGGGGTGGTTTGTTTGGTTGGAAATCTCAGTCTTTTATCCATCCCGAACCGCTCTTGCATGCCCGTCCTATCGCCTCATGTTGCTCCTCAACCTCCTCCCTTTCATCCCTTTTTGAGAAGCGTATACCAACAAATCCATCCAAATGAAAACATACTGGCCTTACAAAGTTGAGGCTGGCCCAAGGCCCTGCACTGGATTCTCTTGTCTTTTTTGTAAATATTGGGACTTCTTCATAGAAGATCAAACTCAAAGGGTGAAAGATAACAAAAAATAAATGGTCATAAAAAAATGTCTCACATCATTATTTTTGTGTGTCAGTGGTAATGTCGAAAAATAACCGCAGTTCAATGCTAGAAAAATTTCCTTTCAAACGATGGAGACAATAAATTTACTTTCAATAATATCGACATTTTTTTGTAACCACCATCAAAATTTGATGTTTTAGATTTCAGGATACCTAGAATCCAAAAATGGAATAATTAAAAATCCGTCCGTCCGCCGTTCGGCACTTTGTTTAGTTACCATGGAACAAAATTAATTAAATATGGTACACCTGCCACATTTGGGGTCCGGTTTTGCCCCAAAGCTTGAAAACACCTTTGCTCGAAAACTTCGAATAGGAAGGTATATTTTGTCCATCTATTTTTAAATACTACACAATTAAATAATACACAACTGTTTTCATCGAAATGTAATATCGAAAGGTTTTAATATTTTGAAACACAGACGCCTGAAAAAAGGCCACCTAAACCGGGCTCCCTAGGGTCACTAGGTAAAACTAAACAAGTAGGATCTGTGGACCTCACTACATGTGTCAAATGAATCGAGATTGGATCGAACCTTCTACACTTTGTTTTTACGCTTCACTTTCAAGTTTTTCAATCTAAACTATTAAGTTTTATTGTAACAAAAACAAAAAACAAACAATGCAAAAAAAAAAAAACAGTAGGTACATCTACCCGGAGAACAGAATAAGTAGTTCACGTTTTATACATCATGCTATTATCATCATCGTTTAGAGTCGTAACTATACTATCGTGCGAAAAACCGGAACATGCTCAGGGATGAAACTGATTCCTTAGGTACCTCATGTTTGAGTAAACTGGGCCGATTAAGTATTAAACGATCCGCCGGACATTATAGTTTACATTCATTGCGGTAGGATCAAGTTCTGTTAGAATAAGACAACAAGATAGTCATCGACCCCTTCATTATCCACGGAAAGATATAAGGTTATTGGAATTGTAAATAAAGTAGGCAATTGAAGCTAATCACAGGAAGAACAACAAATCTAGTGAACAAGTTGGGGATATCCAACGAACCTTGGGAAGGTTAACTTAAACTAGGAAAATATTAAAGCGAAGACACGAGGCAGCGCATTGCGTTATTGACGAAAAAATATAGACAATACTCGACACATCCTCAAAACCATTCCATCCCAGATACCATCCTGCAAGGAGCCTCCATGCAAAACATACTTAGGAAGGGATAGAAGGGAGGCAGCATGTAGGTACACAATTCAATCTTTAAAGAGCATAATATGCTCCGGTTTTAAGAGGTCATCGATATAAATATTATTTATATCGATGACCTCCTAAAACCGGTTCTCAATTGAACAGTTTTTATTTTTTTTGGCAACGACCAAATGATTTACCTCATACCAAGTAGGTTACTTATTGGTTATTCGTAGGTTACATCAAGTTCCATCTATACTAGAGGGTATATTCTGATGAAACCAGCTTAATTAATTATCAACATCATGTTAGTAAATAATACTGCATTGGTTTATTCACTAATTGTACGTGGAAAAAGGAAGAAAGCATTAATCTGTGAAAACCCTGTTGGAATGGCGATGGCACAGAATATACAACGTCCAAAAGCATTATTGACGACATGCACCTATAGGTATTACGACGGATACTAGACTACTATACTACCACTGATACTAGTCAGTCTAGTATCCCCTACTCACAGTACGGATTGGCTATACCTTTCCAAGCGAGCCGGGAAGATTAGTAATTCATACTATTGTCTTGAGTGTCTTGGGCATGAATCAGAGGACATAATATAAAACCTAACTAATTATTGGAAAACTATTCCTTCGTAACTCCCGGTAGCAGTTAAATGAATTTCGGTGCGTGATAAAGATGAAACGGTTGCTTTGTGGGAACAACGAATTGCTTCAGAGAATTATGGTCAAACCTTGCCACGATAAATTGGCACAGTAGTGAATCTGGACGAAACAAATTATTTCATGCGAGAGGTAGGAAAAATAACTACCCAAAGCATTTTTTATAACTTGGTGGCCTCCAAGGATAACCAACTTCACTTCCTACCAGTTTGTACCAAACGGCAGACTCATGCCTGACCCCCGCAGCTCAAACTTTAGCTCTTCCTGACGACCAACTCCGCTTTCGAATTTCCGGGGACGGATGAGAACAAAAATAAACTTTTCATAGAAAGCCGAGAGAGAGAGAGCGCGAGTGAGGGTAGTCGTGAGAGAAGCTACCTACGTGACACACCCTATTAATTTGACAACGGAGTTTTGCGGGGCGAAATACCCTTCTCCGACCCTTCGTTTCGTCCCTGGACCAGTTTTTCGGACTCAAAATGAATTTACAGACGCGCTCCTGTCACATCAAGCTTGGCGCTCTGTCAAGTTTTTATCTTCGCTCGCGAGAGCCCCATTCACTCAGCCCGAAGTGATACGATGTGTTTTTTCATAGAACTTTTTTTTATTTTTTAACGCATTCTAAACACGGATTACATATTGTTAATAAAAGCGGAAGATAACAACTTTGGGCAGGAGAACAGGACGGAAAGGGACCCGACGCCTCTACTTCGAAATTCCCGAGTTTGCGACTCGCGAATAAAAATGTTCTAGGGTTACAACGTTACTCCTGTTTTCCAGAGCTTTCATCATTTACTTGACGTTAGTTGGGTCGTTTAAATCAACGTTAATGAACATTTCATCAGTCTTCGCGAGTGAAATGTTAGTACTACGTCAGTTTTCAAACTTCGAGCACTAGTTTCACAACTACTCGACGCCTAACGAAAATCAATACTATGAACTTAATGGCTAATAAAGTTGCAGTCTCCTCCTCCTGCGAGCGTTTTCGTGAAACTTAGAAAGGAGGGAACGAATGGATGTCAGAAGTAAAATCGAGGAAACTACAAATTATTATAATATTAGTAAAATAATATATGTTATTAGTAATACCATATTAGTATCAAGGCGGCATAGGAAGAGTAGGTACTATCGAAACTAAAGATTTGTTTCATTGGATAATTCCAATTTACTGGGGATACGGTATCCAAAGGAGAAAGTTTACCTAGGTAGGTCAATCAATATCACGTTGGTTCAGAACAATTGAACAGCAATATTAACCAGTATCACAAACAGGACGATGATAAGGGATTTTATTTATCTTCCTATTACCAATCCTTCCTCTTCCATATTAGTGGAACTACTTATTGAACCCTCTTCTTACGGAAGATTTTTAGGTAAACCAATCACATTTCATCACCTTATTAGCAAGATTATTCATCACCTTATTTATTATCCATGATCATTTATTTATTATTCATAATCATTCCTGATTATTCATCACCTTATTAGAAAGCGGACTTGGTGAATATTTTCTCAACCCCTACATATTTCCCCAGATCTCAGCAATGGGTTTTCCGACGTACTACTTACCTGGGCTATGATACGTAAGGAAAGACAAAGTAATGTGAACGTTTACCAGACGAACTCCAAAATCATCCGTTAGATATTGCAGACTCTACCGCAACATTTACATTCTGGTCAAAGGTGGTTGGAGACTCGTTATTTAAATTTGAGATATAGATGTTGTGTTCGGAATCATGCTGTAGTACCTAGTAATTATGCTGTAGTCGTGATAAATAACACGACTGAGAGAAGGAATATAATGCAATTCTTACTTTCTTAGTCATTTCTGTACATGCTGAAAATTTGTTGTCCATCCAAAAAACTGCTTCAAACGACAAACGAGATCAAATGCTTCACCTAATAGGAAGTGTTGCAATATGTATCAAGAAACTGAAGACATAATAAATATCATTCATTCTGCAACACAATGTAGATTCACCTCTGACTTAGGTATGTATATCGCTCATTAGTTAAATTACAGTGAGCCAATATTGGACACAAAGACAAAGTCGACAAATAATACAGGTTGATGGGATATGATAGGTGTACGTCTTGAACTGCACTTGGGTGTTGACTTGTTAGCCTCATACTGGGTAAGAAAATGTTATTTATCCAATCTTTCTGCATTTCCACAGCCGTGTATAGAACTCTACCAAGAAAACGCCCAACGTAAACTTCAATTACGAGGGACGGAAGAGGTCGCGGGTTTAATCAAGGCTTTCCATTCTCTTCCCCAAGAGGGTTACGTCTGTCGCCGTCTCCGAAATCATTTAAGGGGACGAGAAGGTTCGTGAAAACCGCAAGTTAGGAGTAATTTGTGTCAAAGAGACTCGCATTTCTACTCCAGGCTTCCGGAGACACGAACTTGATAAACAGGAGGAAGCGGGGGGTTTTGTGCTGACGAGCGAATAACCGACGAAGGTTTTCCAAGAGTGGATTCAGCAGAAATAGGATACTTCTAGTTAGAATTGACTCAAGTGGCGCATGATTCGGAGTGCATTGAGAATAAGAAGACGACACTGACAAAGACTTGCATAACTTGGAAATACTGTACCGACCATCTTACCGAGATATTTTATTATCATATTGGGCGGTATCTCGTTTAAGGAACCACAGTTGGATTTTATCGAGTTGTAATCAATGCGTCAACGAGTGCCTAAGAATGTCTCATGCAACAAGATCATCAAAACAGTAGTTATGAAGATATAATGAGTATGATGTTTGATCAGGTGTAAGAAAGGAAATTCAAGAATATCTCAACGATAAGACTTTGTAGTATTCACATAATATTAATTGATTGTCCATCGTGAACTCGTGTTGTAATCAGATCAACTTTGGATTTTTATGAGTGTTAATTAAGTCTGTTCCAACTACGAATACATTCGAATATTTTGTATGCGCAGAACCCTCGGCACACTCTTATCAACAAGATTGTGGGCTGATGGTTCTGCGATAGTAAAATATTCGAATATATTCGAATAATGGAACAGACCTACAGTTTTTCATTTGACATTACAATGTGGGCGAATGAGATAGGTTTACACGTGAATTATTTGACAATGATGGAAAACATTAAAACCATTATTATTATCGACCTATTGGGAATTTAGTCATGTGGCTAAATGGGAATTTAAGTAGGAACGAGGACCAAATAATATAATTGGAGTCAAGATCGACAACCCAGCAAATGGAAGGTGAGTTACTGTTCCTGTTGTGTCACCCGTTTCTAAACAGGGTTTCAAGATTTTCACTTGTTACTTGCGAGACACAGTACATAGTACGTTGGGGTTAAACGCGTTTGAATGAAGGCATTTTCCTCCACTTGCAGCAATTTCGTTGGAGCAAAGAGAAGATGAGGCTGGTTTCTCTCCCAGACTTGGGACAACATGTTTACCATACCCCCGCCCTCGCAGCATCTTCATTCCTCTGACTTCCAGCTTCGCCTTCCCTCCAACCCCTTTTCTGGAATAACTTTTGTCAACATCAGCAGAGACTTGAAAGGAATGGCCAGCCTTCCTTAGGAAGCTTTCTCTAGAGCAACTAATCGTTGTCTGGGCGAGATAACAAAGCCAATTAAAACTTCGCCACATCGCTTGTTAGAACTCCAACAGCTTTCGATTTCTTCTTTCCTCTTATCTAACGAACCATCCATCTTTTTAATAGCGTTGCAAAATCACCTCACCTCTATCAAGGAATCTCCTAGATAGGTGAGCAACGAAACTTCTTGTTGGTGCTATACCAGTATTTTGGGTTCTTCTCTAATATACTCAGCCACCTCCGTGCCCAGAGTTGTGGCCATTCCCTCAGTGGTTTCCGTTCTACTACGTAAGGCCTCTCTCTCGAAATCGTGTCATAGCAAGTAAAAACTAAAGAATTGAAGATTTAAAAGACGTTGACTTGCGCCAATCCCCTTTTGGACAACATAATACCTCTAGTGAGTTGTGCCAGAGGCCACCCAGGTATACTTTATGAAACTGGTGAGTTGCGCCAGTTCATTCCACTATAATTTCAATAGGTTTATTCTAGGAGAGATGAACTCGTCTGAGTTCATGAACTGGTTCTGCGCAGTCGTGGGTTTTTCCAGAATTCCGTATCTTTTTTCATTTACGTAAGACCGAAAAATTTTTCACATAAAGGGGGAATATATTTCTCTCAATTCAACTTTTACCGAATAAGTAATGCTCAGATTCACCTAAATTATTCACAAGCTCTCTTCAATTACTTAAGATATGACCATTTAACGATTCCTGGAATTTAACATTTTAAAATTCAATATTCAATCAGCGCGAAATATCCTACAAGAATCACCCGACAAATCGGTTAAAATTATTCTTTAAAAACTCGCTCGTCCTAGGTAGGCTCTAAAAAATCCGCGACTGCGCAGAACCAGTTCATGAACTTAGAGGAGTTGATCTCTCTTGGAACGAACCTTTTAAATTTGATATTGGAGGGATGAACTGGTGTAACTCACCAGTTTTGAAAAGTATACCTGGGTGGCCACTGGCGCAAGTCACCAGTTACAAAAAGTATACCTGGATGGCCACTAGTGCAACTCACCAGTTTCAAAAAGTATACCTGTTGCACATCGTTGCATCGCTACCACTATGTTTATAGGCTACTGTTAGATATGATCAGATGGGTTCCTAATCCTAGAGTTTTGATAATGAAAAAAGGCGCCAAGTGAATGTTTGGTTCTGTTACCATGGCACCCGAAAGGTATTTGAAGCTGACGTCATGATACTCGAGTGCAGCGCTCCTGGAGTCCGAGCCTGGACCAGAGCAGTTGCGATTTCGGCAGTCGAGCGAGTTCTGATGTTTTGTTTCTGTCCGTAAAAATACCTATTTCGGAGTGTCATCAGATAGTTGCGGTGTTATATCTTACACTACATAACAATTCAGAGAGCCACCATCACTCTCGCCAGAGAGTCATTCTCACAGATATTATGTATAATTATACCCTTTTAGTTCTGGATGACGAAAGTACAATAATATTATTACGTTAGATATTGCAGGCTCGAACGTTCGAAACCATTGCCTAATGCATTAGAACGCATTTTTATCAAAGTATTTAAGATATTTGTTATATTAAATGGCAATTGTATCGTTCTTAAGCGGTCAATAAGAGCCAAATTACAAATATTTTGTTCATGTTATTGATCGCGTTTCTATTTCCGCAATAGCATCTACGCCACGCTACCCCTAAAGTCGTCACCTCACATACAGAAAGTCAACTTTGGTGAGTGCTAGCTCTATTCAGCACAGAACTAGGTACCTCCTATTATGGGGAGTTCACTAAATGTAAAACGTTTTCAAAAACTAGCGAAAGGTGTCTGAATTAGACGAAGGGACCGATGCGAGAGAAGATAGGATCAGCGGTTGGGAGGCATCAGTGATGCGTGCCTGCGAATGACGCGTCATCGCCTGCCGCCCCCAACCGAACCTTCTGCCGTCACACTGAACTAACTACACCCCTTCACCAGCTTAGCGTGCTCACTCGACAATTCAGTTTCCGCCTAAACGGGTTTCTGAATTGAAACCATGCTACGTGACGATCCCTGAGTGATCTCACCAGGTGTAGATATGCGCAAAGTTCAAGTCTGACATGCAAACCAAAGAAGACTTTGAATACAGAATATTTACGCAAGAATGGACGATGCATTTATCCCACATTTGCCAGAAATAAATCAAACAGAAGCCCCTCAATCGCATTTAAGCTGGTTGAAGGACCATACGTATATAGGAGGTTCCAATGCGATAGTTTCGGATTATTGCCACAGAATGGCAGACAGAGTATCGTCCTTTCTAATGATTCTACTTGAACCAACAGATTGTCATTTAATAGAAGTTTGGAAGGTTATAAAAGGGCGAGGAGATTCCTATTATTGTACTCGGGAACACCAGAGGATGAGAAAAACAAAGAACTTCTTTTGTTTACTTCTTTTGCTAAGATTAGGGTCGATTGTAGCAACTGGAGAATTATCTAAAATGAATATCAGTGGGAAAATGAAGTATAAAAGAAAAATGCTTCCAGATAAGACGAGAGGGTAGAAACTTCTACTTCGAGGGACAAAAGTTGTTCGATCGACAAGATAAGAAGTTATTCCAATCCAAGCCGATATCTTCTTGGCTGGTTCCGCCCAATTCCTAATTAATCAGTAAAACATGAGGTCCAAAGCCGCAACTCTAGCGGGCGAGGGCGATCGAGCGCAAGCTTGTGGGGGAGGACAGATAGCGCTTCGTTTTTCCGCACAGGCCTCGCATCAATGGATGGGAAATATGTTGGGTTTCCGATGCATTACCTCTAAATATACAGGGGGAAAGCCCCTGGCAGGCGGACAACAGTTATTTATATACTTTACCTAGCTTCCCTACCTTCTGCCGATGTTATCCACGTACCCACACCTCTACAAATTCAACCCAACCCAGTTTCCAGCCTCGAGTAGGTTTCACGCTCTCGCGAAATGAAAACTAAACTAGTCCATTAATCTTCCTGCGGGGGCCTTCCTACTCTTCCGCGTTTTTTCACCCCTCCCTAGTGTTTGTTTTTTACCCTGCACTTGGAACCTTTTATTTTATTAAAAAAGTTGATTAATTTTCTCTTTTGCCCCCAGTTGTGTTTGTTATTAGTCCAGGCTAACCGTTCTTTAAGTACACTTCACTTGAAGATGCAACACTTGAAACATAATTCATTAACGTTATACGTAGTTATCCCATACTTTGGATCGCCAAACTTCGGTAGGGGAAGAGGAGTAAAGAAGAAGTGTTATCACAAGTTTTTCCAGAGTAGATGGAGTACGTAATGCACCTTCACGTTCCAAGTGGAATAAAATAAAATTTATCCTTTGGTTATAATGAATAATATTCAGCGTATGACAACAACAACATTGTCAGGGGGAGTACCCAGTGAATGGAAAACATGGCCCGCAGTGTTCTCTTTGGTCACCCGTTTCTTGTTATGTAGAGCTAGTGAGCACGGCTCTCATCATGGAAACCGTTGAAATATACAAGGGTGGTATGTATGTAGTGTTTCATGGTTACGTACAAGTATGTGAATGTTAAAACTTGGCGAAGTAGTGAGGTGCCTTCCAGTACGGCTCCGCTTAGGTAGGCGTAGTACCTCCCTATCT
>JAEMON010000003.1:24158161-24169655 GCA_030264115.1 Lygus lineolaris | reverse complement strand
ATTTCTAGGTCTTTCGGTTCTGGTACAGGACGTTGGTGTTCCCCTTGCGTGTAGGTAGGTACGTACCTCCCCTTCGAGGTACGAGCCCTTCTATGTAACGTGTCCTCCACGTTGCATTGCCGAGCCGTTTTAAACACTCTTCTTCCTAGCCCGTCTTACACTCATTTACTAGGATAACGCGACCAATGTGGTAATTAGGAATGGAATCTGGAGAATTTTAACGGACGTATGTTTGTATGTTCGTCTCCTGACTAGTCATTGAGGAACCTCACTGCGTTACCAGCTCCACGGAGGGCGATAGCAACTGCGATGGTGAAAACAACGCTCGTCGTTAAGGATCGAACGTAACACGACCAAGACGGGTGTTGAGATGAACGGAGACAATTTTCCCCGAATGCTGGCGTCGAACTGGTTCGAATGAGCTGTCTAACGCTAAAATCTGACCACAGAGTGCTTCGCAATTTCGGCGGACGTCACGAAATTATACATAAGGATATTGTCTAAAACTGATTTCCATGAAGAAAATTTGCATAACTAAAATTTTGAAGCCGTTGCAGTAAGCAGTACAAAGGGAAAAATTCATAACGTCGGCATCGGGGAGAAAAAATTTGGAACTGACTGACCTACGATCAACGTGTTCTCGGATTTACGAGAAGCATGAGGGGTCAAAGAAGGGGCTTCAAACTCACACAAAGAGGACAACATTCCCTTGGGCCTTCTTCAACCCGTCGTTTATTTCAACCATCCTCTTGAACACGGTGGTAGTAGAGAGAAGAGAGGATTGCTCCCTCTCTTACCAATCATCAAAAAATGCGATACAAAGGATACAGATTTTCAACCCTCCGACCATAGTAGCCCTTTGGCCCCTCTGATAATTGAACTAGTCAAAGAAAAGGAGGAAAAAGATGGCGCAGGTCCGGATATTCAAGTTGAATGAGATTGGATTTGCTGAACGCATTAAAACTTCTTGTGTATTTTTTTTTTCTTTTTTTTTGTGTGAAGATTCTGGTTTATCACTTTCAATAATGAACCTTAGGCATCGAATACGAAATGTTTTTAATCCCCTTCCCCGATATTCATTATTTTACGTTTCAGGATACGTAGAATCCTAAAATAGAATTGAAACGCTTCAAATTATCACTCAAAGGTTTATTATTATCAGAATAGATCAGCTATCTGCAAAGATCCTATTGGTATATAGTACCTACCGTAATGTATATCACGAGGTTCACAATCATTATTTCATTTATGTACCAACCTATCTGCAATTATTGTTATCAGAAAGTTGTAGTAGGCCGTTCATAACGTAATTCAGTGACTATGGAAGCTTATTATATCGAATCAATATTCCACATAATTTCTGTACTAAATTCCAACTGCGTCAAAAGTATTGATACCTACCTACCTACCAATCACATGTTCGACTGCTTTCGGCGTAATGCCTGTGCTGAGGTTTGAACCTAGCCAACTCAACGAAGTGAAAGGTTTTGGCTGAATGCCAAAATGCATCAAGTTTTACAAGTTAACTCTTCACAAAGATCATCGATAACATGCCTTTAATTGACTATGGAAAACTTCTGTTTTCTAGCCTAGTCGCTTCATACTCATCGCTCGAAATAAAATCAAACACAAGAAACTTTTATTCACCTAAAGAGATGAATGTGAAAGTATAAAGTCAAGGATAATCCCTGGAGAGAAGGTATTTTGTCAGATATTAAAAATGCACCACACGTTAAATAATGCAAAGAGCCAGAAAAAATGCCATCTCATCACCATCGCAAAAATTAAAAATATCAAGGAGCTCAAAAAAGAAGAGGAATGCCTTCGAAGAGGCGATATAGATAATGACCGCGTGGTGAGAAAAAGCTGGAACGGAGGGAGGCGAGAAGGCAATTAGGGCGGAGCATAAATTTATTATGGCCACCTTGAGTACTCGATTAGGCCTGAAAATTCAGCCAGCGGTCTTAAAATCACGCAAATACGAGAAAAATTAGGGGGTGCATTATGAGGGCAAGGCTTAAATATTCTGGGCTAATTTAAAAAGAACGGGCAACGTGGAGTAACCGTAGCGGCGAAAGCACGGATTTGGATAAGTGGGTAGTTAGACCACGAATCAAATTATATGAAAGAAACCTACTAACTCCGGATTTTTAAATGAGCAGCAAAATGAAGTTCCCTATTCTTTTGGGTCATGGTAAAATGTAGCTCCAATATAGGGCAGGGGCGGATACAGACTATGTATTTGGGGGAGGTATCACACTAAAAAATAAAATAATATTATAAGGTTCAAGCAGCAGTCCTTGTTAGGTCGATTGCAGTATCAAATCCCTGATGTTTTCACTATTTTTTGAAATGGTTTCACAGGAAATGAATGGATTTTGACATTAATTTGCCGAAGCTTCAAGTTTCAGAAATTACCCACCCAGATGCGTATATAATGTATAATACGAAAATCTAATTTTTTTAAATCCTTACCTATCTCTAGAAAACTACAACTCGGCTTCTGTGGAGTAGTCGTAGCAGTAGTAGCTAAATATCTAAATGAAGACATTCAAAAACCTAACCGTTCACCAAGTTCAACAATGTTACTCCAAAATGCAAACATGTGGTGGTAACCATCAACCAAATTGCTTGACAACTGGGAAACCAAATTTGTTTAGAAATCAATAAGGCAATTTTGATACAAAATTAATACGACGTTTTCATTACCAAGTTTCAACAATCCATCCTGATGTATAGAACCTGAACGACTGAACTCTCAGGAAACTATCTGATACCGATGTCAATCGTCAAGTGAAATTCTATTGAAGGATAACACTACGTTCGAATTGGCGGTGAAAAAGTAGGTAGGAAAGCCACGATCATGATGAAGGAAGAGGGAGATCCACGGATTTTTAACATACCCGCTGAATGAGTTCCGAACTCGCTGATCATTTTAAAATAAGAAGGATGTAAATTAATATACGTTTGTATTACACCCTGGTAGTTACTGAATCAGTAGAAATGATATTACCTATGATACCTCGACCTCAATACAGTTTCAAAGTAAGAGTGGGGGAAGTGGAAGAATTGAGGTTGGAGCAACTCTCAAATTAGAGACAAGGGACTGCCTATTTCCCCGGTGTTCACTTGAATTAAACAATGAAAACAGCGGTGTAACTTGGTAAGTAGAAGAGGGGGGGGGGGGGGGGGGGGGGGGGGGGGGGGGGGGGGGGATGGGCTAAGTTTTTACAGGTTTGTAAGTGCGGGGCAAAGTGCAGGAAGGAGGTCGCTGTCACCATGCGGGTCTATATTAGAAACTGAAGTTATTTATTAAGTGTTACCCCTCGACTTCCACACCTCTTCACAAGTTCCCTTTATTCCTCAGTTTTTCGAGGCTCGCCCTTGTTTATTTATTACCGTGATTAATTAACAGCAATTACTCGTCGGGGAATGTTATTGCAGCGAAGTTTCATTAGAAAACAACACTCTTGTGAAAAGCTTGCTCAAGTAGAACGTCTGGGAGGAGGGAAGTTTCCGCCCTATAAGAACATTGATGAAAAAGTAATTAGCGTGAGGCTCGAGGAAGGGAGTAGGTAGCATTAATTACACTTTAGCTGTGTAAATTTCTCAAAGTGTGGAATGAGGCCGATCTAGTGTAAACGTGTTGCGGATTCATAAGCACTCTCTGATTTAACTATCATGCTAAGCAGGTTCAAGTACGTACCATTGGTGTCTAACTTTTGATGTCTAACAAGGATACTATTTTCATTGAATCCTAGTACTGAGACAATTTAAATTCAGATGATGTATTTCCAACAAGAACTTTTAAATTCCAATCCGATAATAATTAGATATCCGTTGTTGCCTGTCTGCGTTTGCTGCCATCCATCATGCCTAAACTACAGAACCGATTACGATGAGGAGGGTCGCAAAATGATCAGCGAATTCGTGACATAGTCGTGAGTCTCCGAGACTTCTTTAATCGTGATTTATTTATTTATTGATCGAGGCTATTCCCTACGACGCGACGGCTCATTAGTCCCGTAGGTGGGGTGGACATATTCCCAGTTGGTTGTCGAGCAACGATCACGTTTTTGTTGGACAAGGGCGACTTTGTTTGGTTGCTCCATGGTTGTTCCATTTTATCGTTATCATAACAACGGAAGTTTCTGCTAGTAACATAGTATAATGCAATGGTGAATTTCCACAGAGAAGATGATAAATATACATGAATTCGGATGCTTTGAATGTTCTTGCATGCCCATATAATATACATGAAGGAACAGCGATCTCATATCAAAATCTAGGGATAGTTGTGACTATATACCTACTTCCAAAATCGCACGATAGATACATAAAAAAAGACACTGGAGTCAATTGAAACGTTGTCTATTTCCACGAAAATAATTAATTACAGAGTTAAATCGATTGTGAAGAGGGGGTCATCAACAGTAACAAAAAATTCAACAATACCTAATAGATTCAACTTTTTAACTCATTACTTTCGGGGGAATAGACAACGACAACGGTTGCTTTTTATTCAAAAGGGTTTCCACAACTTCATCGCGAGTGATTTAGTCAGTCACATGATGTATTTGCCTCCTTGGAAGAGGCACAAAGGTAAATACTTGTATTCGTGCAATGGGGAAAACAGTAAAACATATATGCGGGAAATGATGAATTCAGGAATAGTCCGTAGATTTTTGTGGTAAGAAAGGTCAAGGGAGGAGCATCCAACTAGTTCAATGGCAGGTAACCTCTAAGATGAACCCCTCCATCAATTATGTCTGCAACAACACTAATCCCGTTGTTTACCTGTGGGAGCATCCCAACAAAGGGAACGGATAACCGAATATCGATCCGACCTTTGGCTCATAAACCTAATCTGGTCAACAGGCGGGCAAATCACCTCAATAACGACGGTTTGGGATGTTCCAGTATTCAAAAGAATAAATTTAGGTATACCTATATAGGTATAAAATGGAAATTCAAGGAGTAATCGGGGTGAAGTTATGAATTTGTTGGTGACGTGACCTTACTACAGGGATAGGTCAGTTTCTGATGTTAAAATCAAGCTTCACGTGCAATGTCAAGAAACGGGACAAGATGCACAAATTGCAGGGGTCCCCTTGCAAGCCAAGCTCGTACGTGAGTGTCGTGTTAAATGAACTTTTTAGTCTGGATTCCGCTAAGGGCCTGTCACGCACTTTTATTAGTAATGGATTGTTTGGGGTAGGCATGTTCTCGTTCCTTGAAGATTGAGCGAAGCGAGCATCCAGGCCATTGCGATAATGGTATAATTTTAGGTTCCCAGGTAGGTAACATTGAGAAATAGGAAGGGGACCTAAATAATAGGATCATATAAAATAAATTGGCATCACTTTCCAAATATAACCCCTTCGGGCGTGTTTCTCCATTTTAAATTGAGGTTGTACCCAAGATTAGTACAGTAAAGCGTGTGTGCACTTGACCTTAAGAACCCTTCCATTCTTGGAGGAAATAACAAAATCACTCAATAAAATCCCACAAGTTTGGACTTCAACAAGAGAGAAACACTATTCCTCAGATTATTCAACTGTGATTAACGAGACCTGGTAGATACGTGTTCACATCTAATTAAGACCGGTGCCGTTGGCGTGAACTCATTGCTGCATTTTCATGATTAGCATTCAAGAGTTCCCTCCGCTACTTTCATTCACCTTTTCTAATTAAGACACCGCTCAGCTCGACTTTTCCGTCCAATTAGGAGTTGAGTTTATTCATTCATAAAACGAATATAATTATAATCTAAAGTATCTGTCTATAGTGTTGAGTCTGAAATTATTATAATCGATAAATTCACTTATTGAGCCTGAGTAAAATGGTAGTTAAGTTGAACAAATTTTATCAACATAGGTACATTGAGTATTACTATGTTACAGATACCAAGTAATGGTCTCATTATTCGGCACCTCAAAATGAGGAGATTTCGTCGAATGATGACATGATGTGATCGGTCAAACCTGAATGGACTGCATCCATGGTTATTATTTTCTAATAATTAATATCGTTGGTAGTGTACCAAAACCACCTCTTCTGAAAGGTAGTGTACATTATGGGGGTATCCGATGCGTGAGAAGTTTTGAATTTCAAAACTTGAAACGTCACGCGATTCTTTCAAACCTTTTTCCGTTTTGCCCTAAAAAATATAATAAAAATATAATTATATCGTTTGAGCTGAGAATCCAAGTCTAAGGTCGCAAAATGATGTTATCTACATAGTAAAATGTTAAGGTCAGTAATCTTTCGGTAGGTAACCTTAGTTTTGAACACAACTGAAACAACAAATGACAACAGAATGATGTTTTTTAGTAACAATGAATTGGATTGGAAATTAAATGCGGAACAGAAAGAGGTATTCGTGAGAGTTCATGAAGGCTGAACGGTTTATTCTAGTGGAACATACTCGTGAAAGCAATATATATCGATTCGATAACGTTATTCGCTTGAATAAAAAAAAATGTTAACTCGTTACTCTCTCAGTTGCCAATTCCCCTCCGAGGATTCTGCTGAACGCTGCCTATTTACATTAGGTCTACCACTCACGTTTATATTTTCATTTATTTCATTCAAATGAAAACCGAGAAGAATCGGAGTTGAGAGATGGAGGAGGTCTGATGGAAAATATGCTCCCCCGCTCCTCGCATCTAGAAACCAGAACGTGCGGTGCGTCGTTTCACTGGAGATCCAAGTGCGGAGGTTCGGCAAGGATCGGTACCGAGTCAACCGCATTCATATAAGAAATACGCAGGAAGCCTGGAGGTATCGGATATGAGGGGAGGTAAAGCGGTCTTGAGGAAGGCGCAGTTCACTACACCGGTTAGGGCGGCGGGATGAGACGGATGAGACCCTTTCGTAGAACCCTTCAATATTGCCAAACAATGGTACGTTTCTGAACTTGAACGTCCGACATGAAATGGTCAATCCTGTAGTGATTCATTCTTAGGAATAGTTGAATCCATTGGAACCAACAACCAATGAAATTAAACCACACAAAGGTTCTTCCATAAACAATGAAGATGAGTGACGCAGATTGGAGGACAGAGAAGGGAAGTTCAAGGGAAGACATATTTAGAAGCCAGGAGCTCCAACATGATAATACTACAAGGTTGCCAATCGGCAACTGAAGCTCCTATACCCTCTGTAGCGAATGATATTGAGGGCAATTTTATAAATGGGAATCCAACACATCCCACACAATATAAGAGAATAGATAGAGTAGAGCAGTAAGCAAAGGTATGCATGCTACCTCTTCGTTACCTTACCCAGAAGGATGGTATTGGATTTCAGATGATTTGGTTGAATCAAGTTTCCCATTTATAGAAGTTTTCCAAAAAACAAATCAAAAAATACATCCGTTTCACTGGGTGGAACAACTACCTAGGTACCTATATACTTCATAACCATTATAGCAAATACTTCATATCTTTATAGCAAAACGAATATATGTTGATTGTAGGCTGAAAATACCCAAATAGAAAATTTTAGGGTTACATTGATTCTTTATCTTGAACTGTGCTACTCCCATAACCGTGAGGAGCACTGAACATGATGAAGGCTTCTTCCTAGAATTAGCTAGTGTACAGGGTGCTCTCGATTACTGCTCTTTGGACACGGATTTATATCAATCCCACGTGAACGTAATAACCTTATTATGACTCGGTTCCATAACTCTTCTTACGTTCTCCATCCCCGGACGGTCTCATACTCCGGAATGAATTATTGTGATAATAGTCGGGAGGTCCCAAGCAATATCTCTCTGGAGGAATATTCATGGTCGTACAATTTGCAACAGTCACTCCTTCTTTCCGTAAAACGGGAGAAATTCCGTGTATAAACCGGAGACCTTAAACTGCCCTAGTTCTTGTATGTTCTTCAATAAATAATTACGGGACCATGATGGGGGTTGAGTAATAAAATGGAATACTAGGTATGTGATGAGAGGGCGTTGCATTCCATTAATATTTAAAATGTACTTTTTATTCATTAACGAATATTTCTTACGTTATGATAAATCATTGTGCAGTGACACAATCAATGAATGTGGGAAACCCCGTACATTCAGTGTTACACATACCTATTCAGAGTCAATCTAGGCCTATCATGCTAATTATAGTAGGTGAATAATCGTATTATCTCTTTATTGTCTTTTCGGCATTCGGCTTTCTAATCGCCGTTTCGTCTTTCTGCACTCACTCTCTGGGTCAACCCAATTCATCTATACCGCGAGTTTTCGCCTTCCAATCGAACCGCTTAAAATTTTATTAAAAATAAGTAGGCTAGGTCCTAATGAATACGTTTAGGACTAGGGGAACCTTAGACAGGTGATCACCTCAGGTTTTGATAACATTATTATTCTGCACTGTACATACCCAAGCTCCCAAGGAGCCCAAATCCCAAAATTCAATATTCATTTCATTGTTTCCAATTCTGACTTGAGTATACTTACTTACCAAGTTCTCGATACAATTTCAGCTATCGGAACATGTTACGCTTCTGGCGATTTTACATTTATTTACCTATATCCTAGAATCAATTTCAGCTTATTGCAGAGAATCAGAAGTACCTATAATTCAAGGATTTTTATGATAAACAATGAATTAATCGATTTTCAATATTAGTTTTTGGTATTACATACTTACCTTGCTTTTCGTGTTCAATTTTAATTAAATTGGAACAGTTGGTACCTCATTTTGAATAGTTTGCATTTCGTAGCAAATTTATCAGTAATTTGATCGATTCTGGGTATGGTAAGACCCAACTAGGGGTTTTCGGTCTGCTATAACTCTATATGAGGGTCCCACATGGTGGATTCTTACATACATCTATAGTATTACATCTATGTATTTTGAAAGCGAACTGGAGCCCAATGTCTACTTTCCCTCGAAGACCCTCGACGTACCCACGTCGCCTCCATTCGAGCTACCGAGAGCACATACCCAATAACGGATTATGGGTGTAACAATAGGATTCATAATAAATTATGACGCCAGGATTCAATTACTTGGCTCATTATTTCCTTGTACCTACCACTCGTGCTTTGACAGTTTGGAAATAACTTGAGGCCTAAGGAAGAATAAGCAACTACTCAAGGATTATTGAGCTGGTTTTATAATATCCCTATAACTATAGTTCACAGACATTCAGGGACATTCAAAGTTATGGGTCCAAACTGTCAACGATCGCTCAGTCTCATGAACCGTAACTGGGTTTCGTTTTCGTTGACAGCCATTTCATTAACGTTGAACCATTTCGTTATTTCATCAATCCCGACGACGAACTTTCACAAAACAGTGTGGACTCTCCTATCACTTGATAGTACGGTAGAAACACTCATGATAAAAACGGTGATGCAGCAAGTGTGGTTGGCCCAATCATTCACAAACAAAAACGACCCCCGGACCCCCCTTTGCTGCCACCTAGAGCCTAACGGCTAAAACTAAAGAACGTGAAATAGTGCAACACACTTTTCCTCCCGGCAACTAAAGTTCTGATCCTCAATTTATTTAGTACAAGCTGATTATCTGAACAGCGGATATTTATCTGAATACTTTTTATCGTTTACTGACCGGCCGTTCTTCTCATCTAGTAGGTCGCGTGCTTCATGTGAAGAGTTATCTCCAAACTGAAAATTTCAACCAACTTAGTTTGTATACCCTCGTACTAATTCTTCTTTGAAGGGTGTTAAAGGAGGGGGAAATTGGCAGCTGAGAAGATGTGATGAGTAATAAATTCACAACTTTCCAACGCGTGGTGAACTATATCTGTATGCGGGGTGAAAATGTGGAAGTTCACTAGTATCGATCGGTTGTACATGGAAAGCGTCAGAAAAAAATTTCGTTAACAAATTTCCCAAAGATCACGAATCATTGATCATGAATGGGTCCAATCACGCTATCTTGAATCACCGATATTTATGTCCCTAGACTTTAGATTTCGACACCTAATTATTCAAAAGTACAGTTTGATATTGGTATTTTTTATATAAAAATCAACAACGTTTTCAGTCTCCTGGGGAAATTGATATTAGGACAATTTTACCAAGAGTTGTTCGTGAGTTAGGTAATGTACTAAAAGAAATATGATTAAAAAATAAACTAAAATAAATAATTGTATAATGAATGTTCGATACAGTGAATGTTATTTCGAACTCCGACGAGGGAATATCGTTTCCGTTGAATTATGTTATTGAAGAAATACATTTAGGCGGGTATGTACCCAGCCACTACGTTTCGATTTCTTAAGATAGGATTATTTCAATATGCATCGCTAACTCCTTAGTGGTTTGCAAAAAATAATGGGTATGGGTGCGCAATATCAAACTTTGTAAGAGAGTCGTGGGACCTCCAATTTAATTTATTCAAACATGCTGTATTTTAGTAAGACGGTTTCTTCCATTATTATAGCCGCCATTGTGCGGAAGATTTGACCGCGGTAAGAACTTCCGCCGTGATCATATCTTTAACCCCATTGTTGAATGGAACAGCCGAGGGGAAGAAAAAAAACTAGCTCGTATCTACAAAAGGCTTCAGACGCAGAGCCCGGCGCAGTCCAAATGGGAAAAGTTGAAACGGGCTCCCAAAACAACGACCATAGTTACTCCTCCGTCTGCTCCTTCTCGGCCTGAGTCTTCCCCCAGAAAATGGAGAAACCCCTTGCAGACGAGAAAAAAAAAATTGATCTTCACTGAGGAACTGGGCATTGAGAGAACATTGTAAAGTCTGGGTGCTGCTCCGTTTTCAACATGTCCCAGAAAGGGAGACACCCATCTTACAACGGGGCGTGACTAACATCTCTCCATCGCAAACTCGATTTTTTCGCCTGTTCCCTTCAAAGACAAACGTCGCTTTCGATCAAGGCAGAAGGGATTTCACCCTTCCTTCACCGGTGTTCGCTAAAGCTCTTTCCTACCCCTGTTTCCTGGGCTTGGGTTATTAGGAAAGTTTTCGGCGAGCTCCTGAGGAAACTGCGTCGTAACCTTAGTTTAACTTCTACAATTTATTACGGAAGCTTTGTCTTTTTCAGTAATGCGCGCACGAATTTGAATTGAATCTATTCGTTCTCTTTCCTTACCAAATGTACCTTATTTACAGCTACTCGAAACTTCAACCATTCAGAATCTTATGAATGTTTTTCTATAAATTACAACTTTCCACTTCGATTGTGAAGCTTGCCAGCACGTTAATAGACTTTTTCCAAATCTGAATCGTTCCGATTCCCGAATTCTGGAAATGTATTGTTATTTTTCTGGGTGACAAGATAAGCATTGCCCACCATTGTTTTGGGAATAATAAAATCTTTCTTCAATCGGTTCAAGTAGGAAACGTATTTAAAAAGAAATTTCTGTATATCTCGGGACAACAAAAATAAATAAAGGAGGGCTTAATAACAATAATATCATCAGTACGACTGAGATCTTGCAAACTTGAAATGTGAAACATTATCCAATCGGCGTAACTTACACATTTGCAAC
>JAEMON010000003.1:24136681-24158034 GCA_030264115.1 Lygus lineolaris | reverse complement strand
GGTATACTACTACTACCTCCCTCCGTCCCTACTCCAAATTTGATGTTTCAGGTGTCAAGGTATGTCGATTTCAAAAATCGAATAGGCCTAAAGAAATACCCGTACATACTAGGTACTTTGCTCATCTACAAATGTCGTCAGCAAAATTTTTAGTGTTTTTGAGTTTGTCATACGTCTCATCAAAACTTATCTATTCGAGAAACAAATGTGAGCATTGGGAAGTTTTGAATTACCGAAAAGTGGGTTTGAATATTACTATCGTAAACACCACGGTATTATAAAAACGCTGCAAATCATTATTTTTTCTGTTTGAGATCACCTATCAGCAAAGTTTCGAGTGCCTCGCAAGAGGAGCGAACGGTTGGTCTAACATGGTCTCAATCGATTCTAAGACTGGAATTAAGTATTTAGAATCGATGGGAAAACCATATCATCAAATAGGTACCTAAAGTTTTTGAACTACATACTCACTTATCACCTACCCATGTCTTGTACGTTCTGGATAACGCTGATACCTAAGTCCATGTTCTTTAGTGTTACACTTCCTCTTTTTCTTGTTTTTTTGTGGATTACCCATGACTAGGAACCAGGTACCAAGGGAAGGAACTTGGATAGTTGAAATAACCAACATAAGTCTAGCTGGTAATTTCACCAGTCTCCCCCTGTTGCCAGCACTAGACAAATATATCACTCTATTTATAGAGAACGTAATGTTGAGATAGAAGGAGAGTCATAACCTATATAAGAACATTCGAATGCATTACTTCAATATTGTGAAGTCTCGCAACTTATCAAAAGCGAGATGAAATCATTCTAATCTAAAATTTTAAAATCGTCAAGCGACGCGACGTTTTCAGGCACATTATTTTATTTTATGAAGATTATTCTATCGTTAATATGGTTCTAAACTTTTGTTTCCTTCTTGTTCATTAAGATCCTCTCAGGAGCCATGGATTAGGTAAATGGGGAACAAGCTTCGCACACAGATAAGAGATTCGAATCAGTAGTTTATCTTGAGAGGCGGCACTAACGACAGCCCAACCCCATACCTACCCTACTAATGCCCCATCAATCCAGCCCTTAAGGGTCGCCATCTTGTTACTCCTCCTTAAACGACCTTTGTTTATGAATTGGCTCAGGAATCGTTATAGCTAAATCCTGTTTACTATCTGTACTGGTAGAATAGGAAATGAAAAAAGTTAACAGATGTATCAAATAAATCTGTATTCATGATGTTGTTGAGATAATAACATTTTCATAATTTTTAAATTGATGATGGTAACTCATTATCATTTTATTACTGCATTGTTACTTTTGTTCGATCTTTCAACCCCTACTATGTTCATAACTTCCTGGGTAGTTGTTTACTAACCTGGCAAACAACACTAACTATAACCCCCCCATAACATTGAAGTCAGGCCCTTCTACTCAACACTCGTTCGCCCCTTTATAAGGTTATCTTTACATTTATCTTCCCATAAACCTTTCTTTACCATTCCCTTTTTAGTGCGAAAACGGTGTTGATCTGGAAATGTCAAGGGTTTACAATAGTGGAGCTGTTTGGGGGCTGTGGGGAGCTCTCTCTTCTCACATACGACCTTTCCCATATGTCAGAGCTCCAGGTTGGCGTGCAAGGGTGTGATATAAGAAGGGTAAACTAAATCAACCACCCTCGCTCACTCTGATCCCTTTTCTCGTCCCAGCACCTACTCAAGTCTAAGCTTCTCTTTTGTAAACTCTCTTCTTTACGTCTGACAATCTGTTCTTTCTTCTACCTTAAAAAAGTAGGATAAAAATAATTCAAAAACGCAACAATAAAACGCATTTGGAACCAAAGAACACGAAGCATGTAAGAATAGACATAGAATAGATATCCACTAATTGGCAGGCTACTGAGACCATCAATATGAGTGCTATGTGAGAGTTGCTACATTGCTTACAGAACTCCAATTGACAACGGTGTCGTCAAAAAACGCTGTCACTGCTGGAAGATCACAGATCGAAAACCGATTCGCGATTTTCATTGAGAATAATGAAAAGGAGCCAGGAATAACGTTCTTATTTTCAGGGTCATAAAATATTCATGACCTTCCCTTGAAAAAAGGAGGACATAAAATTAGCATAGAGAAATGTTGGGTACCCCAACCTTGCAGTGTTATTACAGTCACTAGCCGGTTACCCGTGCGTTGCACGGTCCCACACGTCTTCCCAACGGAACACTTCCCGTTATCAATATCCCTTAACCCATAGAATCGGCATCGGATAGTTCAGGGCGTCCTCCCAACTATTATCAATCTTAAGTTTTTTATTTTGTTTCTAGCGTGGCCCCTCCCTCTTCGAGGGATGCTAATTAAAAAAAAAAATATATGTGTCACTCCAGACTATAATCTGACCGTACGATCGATCTAAAAAGGGCAATTCGCGACTCCATGTAGCCCCGAGCCGAAAATTGACGAATGGCTTCGGGTGTTTCCGGCCCCTCGCTAGCACCACTCATTCGAAATCTACCAACCAGTGTTACCAAAACCCATGGTTATTCCGTAGATATCCCGTTTTTTCCCAGGCTGACAACTTCACTTTAACGTACATACCTATTTCACCATTGCCTACTAATTCATGTTGTTTTTAAAATTATCTCTTCGCCTGGCTGCTGATTTTTACAGTAGGTAGATTCCTACCTAGTCTTGTCACTCCAACCATGAAAAACCCAAAGTTTTTCTACAAATTTTGATAGAACATAACTCTCAAACTTAGAATGGTAGAAAACAATTGTTATTCCTCTGATTGAACGTGACAAAATGCTGTAGGTACTTACCTACGAACTGTTTTATTATCACTTGAATTCCTTCTTCGGGACATTCTATAAATAGGATTACCTATGACTTGCCATTTTCAGAAACGCATAAGGTAAGTAGGTACCTACTACCCAGTCTCTGAATAATTATCACAAAATAATGGTAGATAACCTATGCCTTCGGTCGTACCTATAAGTTTTATAGTAGTTTCGGTCACCAAGAACCTCACGCATCAATTCACAATGACGTACCAACCAGCTTCATTCGGTTTATTTTTTTCTTCAATAATGAACCTTTGGAATCGATACGAAAATTTATTTTTAACAACCCCTCAAAATTTGATGCAAGATACGAATCAAGATACGTAGAACCCAAAACTCGAATAAAAAAAAAATCCGTCCGTTCGTTGGGAAAGTGTTAGAAATAACTGACCAATGATTTTGACCAATTTGGCTTTTCTGAATATTGTGTAACTTTTAACGTGTAGTTAGGTATGGTTCTCAGGTAGATAATAACTGAAATAAAATGACCTACACTAGAAATATTATAGGAAGGTGCAGTTAGTGTCATTCTACTCCGATTCCGATCTGGGTAGTTTTGGTTTATTATTTTAAATAATGAACTTTTGGAATCGAGCACGAAAAAAAACAAAAATTAACCCCCCTCAAAATTTGAGGTTTTACGTTTCAAGATAGGTGGAATACAAAAATCGAATAAAAAAAATACGTCCGTCCGCCGTACTCGGCACTTTCCTTAGTTACCATGGTCCAAAATTAATGAAATTTGGTATACCGGCCCCATTTGGGGTCTAGTTGTGCCGCGAAGCTTGGCGTTACCGTCAGTCTTCTCTAAGGGGTAGACATTTTCGAAACGCCTTAGCACGAAAATTTCAAATAGGAAGGTATATTTTTTCCATCAATGTCGAATAGAACACAATTTTTAGCGTCGAATGAGACCTTGCGGAGCGTTTTCGGACCAACTCGTTTTCGCTCCCTGTAAGGACTCAAGGGTTGAACGAAAAAAAGCGCAGACACACTAGGGTGAATCGCTATTCTTCCCGAGTAAGCAAAATCTCCCTTCAAATATCAGCTGTTCAAATGCAGCTTCGATTCCACCGGAACCAAGTTTGTTGTTTACTTTCAGAAGCTTCCTTAGTTACTGAATTTCATAAAGAATGAATGATACGAGTACAACCCTCCGATAATAATAATTTATTACACGAAGGTATCTATCTACTCATTGTCGCCAAGAGATGATTGTGAACCTCGCAGGTTGTCAATAGGAACTTTGTAGATGGGCGATCTATACAGAAAATAATAAACCGTTGTGTAATCATTTGCAGCGTTTAAGGTATTAGGTACCGATCAGCGGAGCTAAAGATGTCCCTTCACCCATTGAACGTATTAATCATCTCCAGCAAAATAGGCGGAAAATAAGGGAATTCCCTTCACTCATCCCTCATCCCCCCCCCCCCCCCCCCCCCCCCCCCCCCCCCCCCCCCCCCCCCCCCCCCGACCCTGCGTTGTTTTCCCCCCTTCGTTTCCCATTCGCAGCTGGAAATGGAAAGGACTTTTCTCGTAGGAATTCGCCTTCTGAGCGGACTAGTGGGAGATCCGTTTGGACATTGAGAAACGAGCGTTGACTTTTCAACTCGTTTTATCACTATCGCCTGGAACTGTTTACACGTGCACACACAACCTCCCCTTCCCTCATGTAAGGGGTAAATTTGGAGACCTGCTCAGTTTATGAACGGTTAAGGAATTTACCCACGAAATCTCAACTTCAGAGCTCTCTCACTCCGGAGCTCCTAATCCGCCGTTTTATATGTCCTTCATCCAAGCACTACATATACTATCCAGAATTTGAAATGTCGGAGAATAAATAAATAAATTGCATATATATCATATTAAAAAAAAATGAACGTCGAAGGAATGCCGATTGCTGGCATCTGACGAGACATCCTGATACGAGTTACAAAACCTGTGTGTGAACCCTCAGCTTTTTCGAAACAAAACATATTATTCGTCATGTTTATATAATTTATATCTGGTCGTTTTTTCGCGATTAGGTATACAACTAAAATCGGATGCCTGACCTAAAAATCTGATAAATATTAGGAATCTCAAAGCACACAAATTTTGATTCTGTTTCTGTATGACTGTCTGTGATCAATGGGCAATTTCGGCTATTCCATTTTATTCATAACTGAAAGATTTCAGTGAGCACTTTCCAAAGAGGAAAGGAATGGAATTGAGCGAAAACGAGTGCCATAAAATCGATCAAGAGGGCGTCACCCACCCCGCGCCTGCCTGGGGGGCAGCCTCCGCTCCACTGAACAGATGACGTCAAGCGTCGTATTCTTACCCGTTTTGCAGCCAACCCAATGAACATTTTGAGCTTAAAATTATAACTAAGGGGTTTTCAAAGGTGCTGAATCCGAATTTGAAGTCGAAAAAGAAAAATTACGACACTAAGGGTAAAACTAGGATTAATTTATGGTCTGATTTTGATGATGTTCAGGGATTGCAGGTACGCTCAGAAGGTCCCGTAGGAATTTCTTCGCCGTTGGACCACTGGTTGCGTGTAAGCATGCGCAAAAATGAGATTCATTGATTTCCTGAAACACCTATTTATCACGACATTACGTCCGTCGTTTCTTTCCCCCAAAAAATAAACTTCGGTAGTGTTGATTTGTTGGCTGGTTCATCCTCGTAGACAACAAACAACATAATTATATTCTACATAATTATTGGAATCTAGCCTCGAAAACAAATTGGTAGGGATCTCAATCGGGGGCAAATAGCATATAAATAGGTTAAATACACGTACACCCAAAAATACCTAGGTACATTATTTTTGCCTGAAACGTGAAGGAAGCTGATGACTATTAATTATCTAAAAAATAAAACTAATCACGAATAACTATTTTTAGCCGATTCTTCACTCTTCAGGTGGGCTGATAACGTAAAGTTGACAATTGTTCGAAAATCTAAAAAACGAAGATAACACGAAAGCTGACTGTTACATCTCCGTCATTCATTGTGTGTGATAATAAAGGCAGCTGCGAGAAAAAAAATGCATGAGAGCAGTGACAAAGGGACAGGAAACTAACGGTGTTTTCCTTATATTTCATTTTCTTGGCTACCACTTGTGCTGGTCCTCTTCACTGGGGATAATTGGATCTTTGAAAAACGACCGACCCTTTGACAGCAGACGTTCGCTCGTAACAGAATCACCTCCGTCAACCAGCGAAGCCATGGCCTCGTTGGATCTGGAGGTAATTAGATTCAAATTTCTTCAACGCTTTTTACCCCGCTTCTTTTCCTCTTCATTATTCACTGTGCCTCCCTCCCTCACATAGCGTCTTCCATTGTCTGCCAGCGCGGTGCTACTGATGCGGTTCTCTTTTCTCCGGGTTGTTTTCATTAGATTACTTATCCCCTCCCCTTACAATAACGTGTGGCGGGGTAAACTTCATACAGTATTCATGAGCTTTCAAGCCCAGTTAGCGCCCGTAACTTGCTGGTTGGGTAATAACTCAATCATAAAATGGTCAAAATATCACCACACCAGAATAACGACAAAGTCATTTCAGAGAGAATCATCACGTGCAATACGATTGGTTTTTAAAAATCAGCAGACTACTTGTTTCCATAGCAAATTTCAAACTTATTCATTTTTTTCGTATTTAAACCTCACAGATTTTACAGACTTGGACAAATTGGTGGCTAAATGATAAAGGTAATATCCATAACTTGGAAAAAATGCAGGGTGAAGAAAGTAGCTTAGTCCATCAGTAACACAATTTGCTCGGTACCTGGAATGAAATTAAACGTCAGAAAACTTCATGAAATAAATTGCTTTCCAGCCTGGAAAATGGCTCTACCATCCCCAACTAATTCACTCGCGATGGAGTTGTGGAAACCCATTTCAATAAAATGAAACCGGAGTCAATGAAAACGTTGTCCATTTCCGATGAAATAATGAGTTACAGAGTTGAATCGATTTCGACGGTTAGGCCATCATCATCATCATCAGTAACAAACAGGAGAAGTAAAGAACAAGAACGAACAAGTTCTAGTTTGGTACTGGTGATGACTTGAGCGTCGAAATCGATTTAACCCTGGATTGACATGGGAAGTAAATCACACGTGTTAGTGAGGAAAAACCCGCCCTCTCTCTCCTCTTCACCTGTTGACCCTATTGATGTGACTCCTCATCCGAATGCTTCCAAAGATAGTTGTCCTCAAAACTCTAAATGGGGAACTTGCTTGGTTATTTTAGCATGGAACATGCTTTAGCCATGACCTAACTGTTCAAAAACGTTACAAAAATATGTCAAAAAAAGTTGCGACAAAATGTCACAAAAACGTTACAAAAAACGTCACAAAAATGCGACCCAAAGTTTTCTAATTTCTAAACTATTCAGTCAATTAAGCTATAATGTTTGGTGTGTAACCTCCTTAGGACTGGTACTTGATGATTTATAGAGCCAGAATCAGCTGAGCGGCTCCTAAAGCCAATTTCTAGGCTAGTCACTCTACGATTCTGTAATGTAATATAGTAGTATGTAGTAATGTGTAATGTAGTATGTAGTATTTGAACTTAACTGACGTCTCACGTTTCCATTCCACCCGTTTCCTGGTTATACCAGCAGTCATTTCAAGCTGGAAATTGGCACCAGGCGGTTTTGGAGGGCGATGAATAAGATTTTGAGGTCCAAAATGCAAAATTCCTTTCCATGCAAGTTTCTCATGGTCCTAATCCCATTCCAGCGCATTCCCATCGGTATTCGTTTACTTTTAAAACCCTACACGTCAAATTGACTTAGGGCTACATAGCTGCTCTGGTAGATGTCCCTTAGATTCACTTAACGCAACCAGGCCAACTATATTTTGAGCTATCAATTTGAAGTATGTATATCTGAGCTGATAGTCACCATGCTCCCTCCTATATGTTGAAACTCTCTGTAATCAACAGCGACGTGCTACATAATTGTTCAGGAAGAGGAGATGAAGAACCACCATCACGTTTGGATTGGAGAATAGGGCGGACATTTTCAAAACGTTAGCCCTCAAGTTTTGTGAGAATCGCATAATATATACAGTATATATTCGAATTTATAGATATACAGGGTGTCCAAAAGTTATAACGAACCGCCCATTTACTACCGTTATTTTCGCTACTAGAAAGAGATCCAAAAGCTAACCCCCCTCAATTTGACGTGTTGGTTTTTCTTCCTCGAAATTCAGTAACCAAGGAAGCTTATAAAAGTAAACAAGAAACTCGAAACTGTGAAAACGAAAAGAAATATTGCATTCTTCGATTTAATATTTTCAATAATGAACCTTTGAAATCGAGCATACAATTGTGTTTAACCCCCCAAAATATACGTAGATTCCGTAGATCGAATAAAAAAATCCTTGCGCCAGCCGCGTAGGACAATTGCTGCCGTTGTTGATGGCGGATCGCGTCAACGTTGACGGCATGGGGTACCCAGTTATGCATTTTAATATTAATTTGCTTGAAATTAATTCTGCCTCAAACACAATAAGCAACAGGTATACTGAGCAATTTTATTGTACGAGACTTTCCCATTACATGCGCCAATCATGCCCATCTCATCATTAACAGCCGGTTGGTGTGAGTGGGTAATAGAAGGGAGTTCTATCCGTAATAATTCAAATCGAACGCTTACCAGTGAATGTCGAGGATCAATGATGATTTAGTGCAAGCGGAGCGCATTGATGTCATTTGCATTCGAACACCTGGTGCCGGTAAATTGAGATCTTAACGTCATTGTTGGGTGGCGTTCAGCTCTCCACCCAGAGTATACTACAACCCCTACGGTATACAGCATTCACAGAAAACATATATGCGAACGGCACGATTGTTTCCCAGGTTTATAAATATATCCACTCGGGTAACGTTCCATATTATTATATTGTTGTTCCATATAGTATGAATTGATATTTTTGTTTTTATTTTCAAAATACCTAATATTTGTTTACAACGATCGTAGTCTATGAACACTTTAGGTCAATGAAATTATACGTACTCATAACAATGTGCAATAAACTTGACAAATAGGTAGAAAACACGAGTTATGTAATAATCAATTTAACGTTACATTTTCGTAAATTTCCAGCATGTAACGTTGCATTTTCGTAAATGTCCAGCTTTTGTTGGTTGTTTTGAAAATTGTACCAAAGTAATGAACTGGTTCAATGACCAGAAGTTAACAGTCAGTTCTATAACCATCCAATGTTGAACACAAGAGGGATCCAAACAGTCGATGCAAAAAGCTGAGATCGAAATAAACATTGACAGGAATGTCGACTGATTGCTTCGATTATGATCAGCCACCCATTTCTAATAAGTGAAAGGTATGAGTATAGTGAGTGCTTATAATTTCGTAGGTATACCTAATCTGGAAGGGAAAAGTGTGATGAGTGAGAGAAACGCATCGTAGATAATAATATAAGTCAAGTAATATTGTGATTTGGAAGGGATAAAATTTCTTCGACGTAATATTGTGGAAGAAAGCAATTCTGTCGATAAAACGTAGGTAGGTATGTAATTAATGTACTTTGAAGTGCATAGATACTTCAATCATCCATATAAAATAAAAAATCTTGGACAGGAGTATGACACAAAGCAGGAACGTTGGAAGCAGGAACTCTTAAACGAGTTGGAAACTGTCAGGCGCCAGGGTTAGGCAAGGAAACGCAACACGGGACGGTCATGAAGGGTAGTATGACGCAGGTTTCAGAGTCTTCCCGCTTGTAGCGTTGGTGTTCCGCGAATCGAATCCCGTTCATTGACATCATTTTAAATAGTTCAAACCCAAACCCAACCCAATTCAAACCCACATCCTCAGAAAGAGCGTTTACGTTGAAAGATGTCTCCGAAAAGCGGGTGTGACACACAGCTTCCCAGTATTCAAACTAGAACAAGAAGTTCACGATCGTACAGATGTCTCCCCTAACAGAAAAACATCAAAACGTCAGAGAATTCGTTCCGCAAAGAACTTATAGAATTGTTCAAAACTCTGCAAATTATTACTATTATTACAAATTATTAATATAAAACACCCATTTTCAAAGCAAAGATCCTATTTTATTTTTGTAATACTGAATGTGTGAAATCGGGCATTATACTTAATGACTGGGCATTATGAAGGATGCCAGAAACGGAAGATATTTCATAGGCCGACTATTCATTCTATATAATGACTGAAGTATCTTACTGAATGTGTAAAATGGCTGAAACAGCCAACCATTCTACATAATGTCTTGTCATTATTATGTACAGAATTCGTAAATTATACCATTGACTATCATGTAATATTATGTGTGTATTTAGCAATTATAAAATTTTGCTGTTACTACTCGAAAGTACATCAGTAGTGAAGGCTTGACAATGACACAAAGGCAGACGTTCTTTAGGAGTCGAAATCCGAGTCGAAGATATTTTCCTTGCAACTCTATAACAATCACGATTACGGACTTTATGAATAAAAAGCAGCTTCGGGTTCCATTATGGAAAAGAAGAGACCGAGACAGTATTGCGAAAGTGGAAGATGGAAAAGATTCGAAAGAGAGGAAGGTTTTTAAATTGAAACGTCTGAGACTGTGTATTTAGTTGGAAAAGAACAAATAACGTCTTTGGGCGTGATGGCGGATTCATTACTGGAAGCGCCCTCTCATCACCCCAACCCAGTAGCTCGGCTCTTACTCTAAAGAGAGTGGATTTGGAGAAGGACTTGGTGCAGAACTGTGGGGAGGGGTCAGAGATCCTGGAGTACGATGCTACTCACGTTCAAACCCAACACTTCAGCAATACTCCCTTCCCACAACCGGCCTACCTAACACATCTCTGCTTCCTGCTTCCTAACCTGAATGTAATTAGAGAAGAAGCGACGTGATTCTTGTCTCCAACGAGGAGTGACGATATAATAACTAATTGGTACAATTAGGTACCCCCTCCAGCAAACCATTACAATTCATTTCAAAAAAATTAAGAAGCATTGACAGTATTATTCAATGTTCGAGGTAGACTCTTCCGAAATTAAAATCAGGATGAGTATATTACTATTTTTATTTAACAGGGTTCCCCTAATTACTATTGGAGGAGGAGGGGGCACGCCATACGAAACTTCACAATGAAAATGGAAGAAACCCTAGAAGAAACCCTACCTATTCAGTATCAGAAGAAAATGCAAACCTAGCCGAGAGTTGCAGGTCCTTCATACGGTAATTCAATAACTAAGAAAGCTTAGGACAGTAAGTAAACAGGAAACTCGAATGGGTGAAATCGGAAAAAGAAGTCTGGAACTATTCTGGAAGCTTTGCGCTTCACACGTTCATTTTTCGTTCAACAATCGAGTCCTTACATATTGGTCCTAAAAAGCTCCACAATGTCTCATTCCACGCTAAAGATTGTGATCATTGGAAATCGATGAGAAAAGTAAACCTCCCTATTTGAAGTTTTCGAGCTAGGGCGTTTTGAAAATTTCATCCACTTTTTTCTACCCCTTAGAGAAGAATTAGAAGACCAAAACATCTTATTTATAAATACTTGAAGGACAATGCGCCTATCATGGGAAACCACCATGATACAATATGATGGACCAGTAGGTATACGTCATTTTAATGTACCACTACCAAATAACAATTTTTCACTTTGCCTCATTACCTCGACCACAGGCTTGATTTACATTTAAGTAGTTGTCATTCGCAATAATAATAGTAATCAACCAAACTAATAAAAAAACACTTAGTAACAAAATATACCCACAGAGGAACTAGTATCTATTTTTAAGTTTTTTACATTGAATGCACGAATGAGAACTGGTCGGTATATTTTTTTGTACTTCAAGCCAGACTATCCTGTACCAATCCTATGGTGTAATGAAGAGAAATAGTGTTAACTCTAGAACTAACTGGGTCGCTGGCCAAGTCCCATCAATCTTCGTTCCAACTGACAAGACCAGGAGACCATTGGGATCCTCAGTAAACGTTATACTACATATTTATGCACACTTTGAACAGACAGAGCTGCCGAGGAATTCGAACGACTAAGAACGTGTTAAGAGGATAAGAGGTAAAACTTTGAACGATTATAATATTTTTTAGTATTTTATCCTTAGTATAGTATTACGGAAATTCGGTTAAGAAAAAAGTCGGAAAACGATTTTCATCATTGTACCTACCAAAGAAACACAAACTCGTGCAGATTAATGCAAAGAGACTACCTAATCTGAACAATGTAAGTGTAAAATAATTACTGAAGTATATAATATATGCAATACCTAATAGGAAGTTTTAAACGAGGGAGTACGTTAGGTACACCACAGATCATCGTGCAGCATATAACATGTTCTAAATATTCCAAATGATATTCCCAATCATTAATACTTAATACACTGATGCAGAGAATGTTCAATGTCAAAATCAATTTAAAAAAAGCCCAAGGGAAACTTACTGAACTTACATCTTTTATTAGGTGTTGATTTACGTTTTTTCTTCCTCACAACCAAAGGTAGAGACTGGGAGAACGAAGGTTCAGAATTCCTTCCAGAGTAGATACCTACCTACTCGAATGGGTTTGAATTTAAACCATTCTCAAAAATATGTCGACAACAAATAATTGTTTTGGACCCATTGCAACAGCTAAATTCACTGATAAAATCAATTTATACCTTAGTAGTTCAATGGCTTTATTCAGGAGATCCAGGAGTTGCATAGAAATACAGCTGAATGTTCCATATAGCTGCTAGAGTAAATCTGACGAGACGAGACGTCCGAAATACCCATCTGCGCTTCTGTCGTGGTAGAAGTAGAAGATATATGAAGGGAAACCAGCGGAATGTGGGTTAGGATTGTCGTCATATTCTTATATGAGCATGAGATCTGAGTACGTCACGACGCTGGGAAACCTACACGCTACACACCCTTTCGTCGGACGTGTCCCGACTACTGCAAACGGCACCCTCGTCCTAATGCGCTATATTTATTCCGGCCGACCTCCCACTCGTGATATGCCCCTTGAAAACCTTTAAAAAAAACCTTTTCACAATTACGGTTTTGAAACATGGGAGAGGATTCGCCAAACCTTATCACATTAATAGGCTAGTCATAGAAAGGACAAAAACGAACTTATCGCTGCAATAATTTCTTAGCCTCGAGGAGTTCAGAATGCTCAGAGGGGTATTCACCGAAACGGAGAATTTTTTCAACATTACCCAGCGTAATGGGATTCGGCAAATGAAAGGGAACTTTAATAAACATTTTCTTGTGAGATAAGCCGCACAATGGCTTTATTCTGCTACAGTATTATCCTCTACCCTGGGAAAAATGATAACAAGTTTCTAGGTGAAAAATTAAAGAATTCCATGTTCAACTCAGATGATTAATGGAATTCAAGATTCCAACAGTCAGCTCATGATAAGCACACATGAAATTATGTTCGTTCGACCAATGTGTGATTAGAATTGATGATAAACGTAGGGGAGAAAACGGAATTACAAAATTAATTACATCCAAGTCAAGGTTAATTCCTAAATATGTGTGGGATGACAGAAAAGAATTGATCAATATGGTTTGGCGGCTTGGCGGGGAGATAGAAGTGGAATATTGTTTCAATTATTTTAAGGAAATATAGTTTCAAATATGTTAGTACGGGGACGTCGATGCTAGTGGAAAAATCGTATGTTCTCAGGTCTACCGCTAGGATCGCTAATGTAACCAATTTTAAGGCAATCTTTCAGCCACATGGAGAGCTGACTTCGAGGTGACGTCAAATTTAACCAATCACCATTCACCAAGCCAATTTCGGGTAGTAGGTATAAAAGAAGCGGCAGAACGCCAAAAAGTCATAATACATTCTCCCCTTCCGAAGGTTTATAACTCGAAACGAGAAGAACCGCCCTTCTTCTGAAGGGCCCTATTTTTACCCCTTTTTAGGGAGAATCAACGAACCCCTACTGAGGGAGGTTCCTCTTAACCCCCAGTACGGGATAAATCCGACGAATATACCACATTTGGATATTTAGTCGCCTTCTTCACCCCTCGTTCTTAAGGAGGAAAGACCCCCCAGGAGAGTCATCCTCCTGCGTTCAAGGGGGAACCATCGACCCCCTGGAGCAAGTGACGACGGTACTCACAGTGGAAACCTACTCCTGCGGCCCAAGGGAGACATCATCATACCCCAGGACGTTGGTAGTGAGCAGCCCTAGGCCTTCTACCACATCTTCGGGAGTATCTTCGTATCCCCAGTGTCGAGAGAACTTACCTTCTAGGAGTTCTAGATCCGCTGATTGGGAGATTGATCAAGGACCCCAAGGCGTGAGTAGTTGAGTTGCCCTAGGCCTCGTAGCGCCTCTTCGAGTTACCTCAAACCCTCGGAGTGGAAAAAATACTTACAATCTGGGAGTATACAACCCGTCGTTTAGGTGTAAAAACTCGATACTTCCCTCGGAGAAACACGAGTAGTGTTCTGAGAACCACCTCCTTATACCTCCAGGAAGTCCCTCGATTTTGCGTAAGCAAAGATAATTCGCCACTAGAAGAATCTTCGTAAGTGTGGGACAAGTTACCTCACAAGTGGTACTTCCTTCTTCAGGGATCATACGATCTTGTACATAAAAATTATTCGAATCAGGACCTGGTAATTCTACTACCAGAAGAGCACTCCCGCAGCAACTCGAATATTCTCCCCAAAGAGTGATAAGATACGAGTGAGAAAACCTGGAGAACCACCAGAAAAACCTAGAAAATAGGTTGGAAGTATAGCCCAGCAAATGGGAGATTTTTTCCCCGGAGTGTATGCCTATCTCCCTTGGTCACAAGTTCAAAACGAACTTTTCTGACCTTGAGTTCGGAAAGCTCTAAAAATCCTCTAAGGATTTATTAATATGAAAAAGTCTAATCCCTCATTTTTTGACTTATCTACTTACATTACGATTTCAACGAATGGTGCAATGGTAAACTAGGAATCATTCTTGAATGGTCTGAAACGTATTTCCATGCAGACAATTCTTGAACATTATTGAAATTAGGAAGCCATTGTAATAGTAGAATTTCCCTCGTAAATTCGGTGGAACTACTTTTCTTACCATCCGCGGCACCTTGCTTAGTTACCATTGACTAAAATAATTGATGGAATTTTATATAATGATCCCATTTGGGGTTTAGTTGTGTCGTCAAGCATGGCGTTACCGTCAGTCTTCTCAAGGAGGTATATAGACACTGGAGGATGCACTTTTCAAAACGCCCAGCTTAGGAACATCAAATAGCATGGTAAGCATATTTTCTCCATCGATTTCAAAATAGATCACAATTATACGACCAACCGTTCGTTGCCTGTAGCGACTTGGTTTGAACAGAAAATTGAGCTGAAACACGAGTGTGAAATGCAAATATTCCCGACTATTCCCGTATGATAGTTCTCATGTTTATATACGCACGAATGTAAGGAAACAACACAGTTTTATAGAGGTAGTACGATCCGCGGAATTGAAGATTCTTTGTATGAGGTAGGATCAGACGAGTGATAAAATATCATTCCTGGTCCTGACACTAAACGTCCTCTCCCTTTCTGCTCTATGTTTATGTGACAAGCTCTTGCAAAACAGTATAGTGGCGACGACATAATCGACCTCAATAATCACAAGTGATAGCTTACGATGTGAATTAGATGTCGAGTATGATCTCTTACATGACTAAAAGCTTAGAAAACAGAGGGGAGAACAACCCCAAAAGCAATATCAGGTAGAAATGACTCGCTATAAAATCAATTCGCATTCCAGGTTAGTCGGGGTCGGGTTTGGCCATGACCTCCCGAACCAGCAGCCAGTGAAACCGCGGAATTTCACATGAGGAAAGATGTTAGATTGATGAAGTTCATACCAGGTTGATATTTCCGCTTTTTCTCGGCACCGCTCCTCATGAGGATAAATATTTGAGCCTCCTGAGAATTGATTAATTGAGCAACGCAGACGGTACACCCCTCAGCCTACTAAAAGCGAGATCCGTTCCCGAGTTTCCGTTACTGCGTTTGACACCCAACCTCTTGGCCCTCGTCAGATTTATTTGGGCACCTATTGAAATAATCGCGTAGGAAAGCTCCAGGAGAGTTCATCGGTAGATAGCGTGGATTGCAGGAGAAGAGGGGGAGTTCTCTCGAACGGTTTCAATCCAATCTACCAACAATCGGAGCTTGGAGTGGTTAAGGCAAATCCTTCCCTCTCTCTCCCCCGAAACCATTCCGCGGTTGAGTCGAGTCCAACAGTTTTCCTCCCCAATAATTACCAAAGCAGGAAGGACCGATTCAATCATGCCGCCGATGGTTCATCTTTAATGGAATTTCTGGGATGGGGGCAGGACCACTTTCTATTTGGAGTACCATAAGAATGGAGGGGACGTTTCCCTCTAAGGAAAATTCATCGCAATAAGCAATATGGTTACAATGAATGATGAAAACTACATACATTATGGTTTTTAGTTAGAGATGAAACACGTTGAAGAGGCGCAAATCCCCCCAGAAGTGTGCACACGTAGGCGGAGAAACCCTCCCCTTTCCTGCTGGTTCTGACCAATTATGGTACTCCTAGGACCGGAGACCGTCGCCTAGAGGGCGTTCTCGACCCAATTCTATATCTTTTTAGATTCTCTTACAATGCTTCCACAAAAAGAGAAAGGACCCGTTTCATCAGTGACAGACCGGGTATACCGGAGGTTTCGGGCGATGGGCCGACGGCCAGTGGTAAAAATTCTCTCGCTACCACTCAACCCACCCTTGCCGTCTCTCAGGGTTTCATTAGACTGGCTATGATGGCGGCGAGGGGCCGGCGGATAATTTGTCAGGAAGCATGGTGATACTTGACATTGACGTATCGGTACCTGCCCGGTGAGACGTTTTAATCAACTGTAACCTCCACCACCAGCGGTGAAGCCCACCGCTGTTCAACCTGTGACGTCACCGTACTGCCCTCCTGGTGACTAGTTACGTCGGATGACAACCCCTTCGTCTTCCATTCTCTTTCCATCGCTTGACCCAACAATGACCCCCAATCTGGTATTTCCATCTTTCAATTTACTCTGGCAGATTGCAAACTCAAGAATGATGCATACAACGTTGTAATTAAGTGAATAAATAAGTACGTATGACGTGTAGGAGACTGAAATAGACCTGTTTCTACGGGCATGATCACTAACAGTTGTCTCTCGCACAACGTCTGCTATCCTCAGGACTTCTAGGATTCTTAAGCTTATCTATCGGTCTAGGAAATACCAAGCACGCGACAAAGCGTCCACATCTCGAACCCCTCTAGCTTGTCCACGGTCCCGGAGTCAATTTTTAAGGTCGAAGACTTTATACCATGGAACAGGACACAACACAACAACACAAGTAGATGTGACATAAACGCATAGAGAATGACATGAATCACAATGAGTTCAGATCTTAAGGAAGCTCGTTGGTCGCAGGCAAAAGTTGTCAAGTGCTACTAGTAAGATGCTGTGGGAAGGTTACCATTATCTATCTATCATCTACGTCCCATTCTTCAGTGAAGAGAGGAGCACTCGGATAGTCTCCTCTGCAACCATGAAAACATCCGTCGAGATGGGGGGAGGGGGTTGACCCTCACTCTTTTATAAGATGGACGTTCAACATCAGTTGTAGTGACAATTTAACCGAAATCGGTAGAATAGTACCTAACTATTCTATAACTGTTATAGAGTTACACCTGTGACTACCAATTTTAAGTTTTCAACATGCGAATTTTTGATCTTACAGAGACACAATTTGTAAGCAATCGTCTTGGAGTCATTGGCCCTATGATTGCAAAATCGTTCCATAAGGAACTGGGAAATCTAAGTTTAAGGAAATTCTCGTTTGTGCAGGCGCACTCGCTAGTAGTGGTCCAACGGCAATGAAATGGTCAGGGGACCGTCCATGGACTAACCCGCACAATCCCTAGGAATTTCAAGAAAATTAGTCAGTTAGTTGTGACCACAGACATACAGACACGGACCCGAAATTGATCACAAAACTTTAGGACTCGAAAAACAATAAGAGATTTTTCTCTTACTTCTGGCACGATGCCTTCGGTAATGAGGAAGCAAACGACGTTTGTTCTCACACCATCCAGGTGACAACTAACTGGTATCACATTCTACCGCACGAAAGAAGAGGAACCACCTCGCGATTGATTTGTCATCACTACAAACCTATTGGGATGGTATTGATTGTTCGGTGACCTGTTCGATGTTTTCCTTCAATTGATAACCATTTCACGTGTATCGCTTTTCCCCGAAGGTATAATGAAGTTTCAGCACCAATCAAGTTTTGATGAAACGTCGACAGTGTCCCCAAACAAAACAGTGGTAGGTATAACTCCTTATTAGCCACGATCGATGAACCAATCACGGCGATTGATTGACAAAAGATAAAAGAGAGGGTAACGATAAAACAGAAAACACGATGGACCGGAATGGGACCCCTTCACAGAATATTATGATACAAAGTAACGGGGATTCCCTTCAACAGAATAAACTACTCAAGGGGGGGCCCGGAACGGGTGATTGGACGATAAAATTTGACCTGTGACTTGGTCATGGATGGTGTCATCAAAGATAGTAAAATCATCCAATAATAATATTTTAGCAGATACCACAATTCTACACCATAATTTTATAATTTTTGAACCGGTTGTGATTCCCTAAATTCAATTACGCCTGTTGAGTTTGGTAATGAAAATTTAGTTGAGTCAAACTTATCAAACTTGTTCGTTATGATACTATTATTACACTCACATGTCAAATAGTGATAGGTAGCTACTCGTAATTGAATAACACCTACTGAAAACTCGGTACCGCGGATGAACAGGATTAAATGGAGAGCTACCATCTTAGGAGTGATTGATACCTAGATATTTTCTCACTCAACTAAGCGATATACTCACCACACCTCCATCTGGAAACTACTAAAACAATGGAGAACTTGCATGGGTAGGAATTTAGTATTTTGAACCAAAAAATGTGATTCAGCGCCCTTGAAAACGCTCTGGTACCTATTTTCAGCTTGGAATTACGCCTATCCTGGTAGGGGGGAGGAAGGGTGGGGGGGAGAGTTACGTCAGTCAGGTTCAAATTACAAGACCAACTTCCGGGAACTTTCAATCGTCGAATACCCCTCATATAGCTCCTTTTTGGAAATCCCTTTCTTTCAAAGATCTTTCAAACGCTGGAATAAAAAATTGCCATGCAAGTTATCATTGTCATCATTCAAGGATATAATTATAACGGAACTGGGAATGAAGGGCGGAAAGGTTCAGGCTCCTGTCCTTCCTCCATTTATTTCAATTTGGCCAGTTGCCGTTGCAAGGAAATATAAATTTGAGCCCTGATAACATATATATTATCATTCTACGGATGATTTATTCAGCAGAATCCTCATTTTGTTGAAAAATTCTAGGAACCAATTACATTGCTCCAGATCATTATGATGTTGGTAACAGTCGCAGCTCGCGGAACGAAATAATGCAGCACGTAATGGATGATGTCAGAGTTCCGGTTAAGGGACGAAAGCTCAATCTAGGTATTTAATTAGCCTTATCGGCCAAGGTTATGACTCATTTTCCTCCTTTACTCACCATCACCTGGTTGAGGTTTTTATGGGATGTATTTATTATTTATTATTCATAAGTATTTAGAAATGTCGGTTTTAGAATCTCACCTAAATATAACAACATACCTTTAGATAACATCGTAAAATTCTGTAAAACGGGGGAAACTGTTTAGGTTTATTGGGTACCAATATTATTTTCTAACAAACTTGTGGAAAAATATAAAATGTTGGCATGGCAGGGAAGCGCATGTGTTAACGTACCTAGGTATATCTATTCAAGCTTCTAGCTTAATTATTAATCTGCTCTGGAGTCAGTTGTACTTGGACTTAATTCGGCGCTTGGCTGACCCGAGCTTTGCCCAGCCCTTGACATCTTGTTATACAAACTTACCAACTGCATTCAGGAACTCAATGAAGAAAATCCTCACACATACCTGCAAACGAAAAAAGTGAATCAATAACGGTGAAAACAAATAGTCGGTCGAAATTAGAAGTTCAATCATTTACGAGAACAACGGTTCGAGTAGTTCCGGAGATACAGCTGTGACAACAAATTTCAAGGTTGCGCTTGCGCAGTAGCTATTTGTTAGTACTGATCTAACCGTGACGAAATTCATAGGCGATTGTTTGGGTCAGCCCCCAACTACCCTCCAAATTTGAGCGAAATAGGTCAATTAGGAACTGATATACCGGGGTTTCAGGAAATTCACGTTTGCTCATGCGCTCACGCTACTAATAGTCCGATGGCGATGAAATTCATAGGAGGCCGTACTGGACTGATCCACACAATCCCAGAAAATGTCATCGAATTCGGACCATAACTTCATACAGTTTTGCCTGGGACAAGGAATTGACCACAGACTGACAGACTTGAGGACACGGAACCAAAATTGTTCAGTAAGCTCTGAAACGTGAAAAGCAACTGAAAATTTTGATTTTGGAGGACAAAAAGTCTTTTCATGTTTTGCACAAATACATAGCTTCCAACCTTTGGTAGTGAGGAAGCAAAATTTTACTATGGTTGTTGGGCATATATTTACCGAGTACCGGGAAATGAAGGGGTTGTATCAGTTTTAGGTGTTACAACAGGAAGTGTGCAGTGACTTTGTGTCTACACATACAAAGGATGTACGCTCACTTGTAAATTGTGACAATTTAAATAATTGGGGATGTAAATTGTTAGGATTAAGTGGTTATCTTCTCACTGTCCATTCTCTGTGGAGCGTCGTCGATACATTCCCATGCGGAGGAGTCGTTTTGTACGAAAGTTTGCTCGTCACGATATTTTCCCCGCCGAGAACAAGCAATACAAGCATGCCTTCACCAACTCGTAAATTACGCCGAGGAAACCCGTCCTAGCACATTCTCGCTCTTCCCGGACGTTATACTCGTAGAGTACTCCACAACGGCGCCCTAGAACACCCCATCCTCCTTTTCCGAAAAACTTCTCGTTTATTTTTTCCCTTGTAGGACTTACAACCCGACCTCAGGCGTCTCGTGCCGTAAGATGATAACTCCGTGTGGGGTGGGGGTGCGTCTTCTAATAGAAACCTATCTGCCCCGCTATCGCGTGGGATCCCTCAGTTTTCGTTGAAACTTGAAGGCATCGATCCGAAGGGTGCAGGGGGCGAAGCTACAAGTGCGCCCCCCTGTTCCTGTCTTATCCGAATAAATAGGTTCTATCTCGACAACTCATCTTCCGTTTATGGGCCTGTTTAGAGGATCCAATCACGAAACTTTTATTAAGGGAACATCAAGACCCTGAGTTGTCGACATTGCTGTCACTGTCCTTCCGCTCACACAGCCAACATACTGTGGCATGACGGCTTTTAAATACATAAATAGGTATAGGATCTCTACTTTCAAATCAAAATTATGTTTTATAGTTCTAAGTTTTCAGGGACTGGGAAAACTCTCTTATAACTC
>JAEMON010000003.1:24122319-24135681 GCA_030264115.1 Lygus lineolaris | reverse complement strand
GTGTCTGTCTGTCTCCCTGTAGTCAATTCCATGTCCCAGACAAAACTAGTTACATTAAGTAATTGTCCGAATTTGATGAAAATTTCAAGAATTGTGCGGGTTAGGCTCGTGACGGTTCCATATTAATTTCTACTACTAGTCACCTGATCTGGCCATTATTATTAACAACGGCTAGCCCGGGTTGACTATACCTACTATACGACCATATTACAAAAGTGAGGAAGCTATAATGCCCACCCAACTTGGCAGATATTTTTATAACTAATCGTTGACCTTATTTGATTCAAAGTTAAGTAGAAGGATCACCCCTTTATCAACCAGTTGATTTAACATTCAATCACATGGTAAAATCACTGTGACGAATAAATCAAAGGTCTCTGAAACTCTGTTGGTCTGTGAACTCTGTTTCTAACATATTTCAACCCGGAGGTAGGTAGCTGAAACTTCATCAAGGGCTGAGATGAAAGGTCAAGGACGATGGAGGCACCCGGCAAATTTGCTGGTCCCACCCTCTTCCATAAGCTCCGAGTGGAAAATGGGAAATGTTATACATCACTGCTCTCCACCTTCCAACCAACCAACTCGGCACCCCTCTTGTCAACTATTTTCTCCCCGTTGCGTTGGCGCGGCATGCTCTTCAACAGAAATTACCAAAATTCATCAGCCTCTGTTTTCCTCCAAACTGGCGTGGTGGAGGCTCGTCAGCTTAGGAAATGCTAAACCAAGACCACGGCTTCACAGATTCATCGCGTGTTCTCAACTGAAAGGCAAGGTATATCCACTTAAAGGGGAGGGAGGAAATGGTGTAAATGGTGCAAAAGAGGAACGAGGGCTTATTGATCAAGCCGCCATGATTCTAAACGGGAAAATATCTAAGCTCAACGAAATTGAGCTGACAAAGTGCGGTTAGATTAAATTATATATATGAAGTGTCCATAGTAACGACGTACCACTGGGTGCGTTCCATTAACTTTAAGGAAATAATCAAGGAATAAGGGAATGATTAAGGAATCAAATAGTTTATCAGAACGACACAAATTGACTAGGTACCTTCGGAAGGGTAGTATCCAAAATAGAAAGGGATGTACGGAAGGAGAAATAGATAGGTACTCGGTTACCCAGTACTTCGGAGAACATTAAAAAAACTAAGTTTAGAATATGTATGTCAATCAGCGGTTCAATGTGAGACAAGGAGATTATACCCTCGCGTAGATCTCTCAAACACAAAAAATACCTACTGAATTGCTACATGCTCGTAGGATTACCTCATATTCGAACGAAAAAAAAAAGGTTCGCGACGAATTCATCGTACCAGAACAATTTGGATAATAATTGCGTATTAATGCTACAGCTTTAGTTACTTCGCCATTGTACCCGTTTCGTCATCAGCGGTCGAGCTAGGAAACAAAGGATGATTATTTCACACAGAAGAATTATCCTGAGAATGATGTTTAAATTTTGTATCATAGGTATAGGTACCAAAACACGGAGAAAACCATCTCGTCGAACGAAGCAAACAAAAGACACGAAGTTGAGAAGGAAACGGAAAAAGGTAAAAGAATCGTAACATAGAAACATCTTTCAGAAGATGATACGCAGCTCAAGCTCTTCGGATAGTTCACGTCACGGGAGTGAAAAAGTGTCATGTCCAAAGAATTTCATGGCACATTAGTTCTGTAAGCGTCAGAACCTCTTTCACCGGGGTTGAAACCTTGGTAGCACTATGGCTTTTAGACGGCGCGGAGAGAAGGAATGTTCAGAGCTTGAGGCATTCCTTGTTGTTGCCAGGATGAAAAGTGCTTTCAAGATTTTCCAATGCATAAAGAGGTCTCCAAAGGTTTAGGCAGGAGAATTCAAGTTTACACAAGATAAAATCTTTCGACATAGGACACCTAACGTTGATTTAAGGGTCAATGCAAAATTTAATGATACCTCCTAATAGGTAGGTACTCGACATAGTTCATAATTCTTATCCAGTACAAATCATATGGCATGTATGAAATTATTTGAAGTATATTCAGCTTGGAAATGAGTCATTAGTTTGCTTGTTATTCAGCCATGTTGGTGTACTTTATGAGTAAGATCTGATTGAAGGGTATAGGTCCCATGAAAACATGCAAATCTTGCTGCGAGGGAAAGCTGAAACTGGATGTTACAGAGGAGATCCTATGAAGCCTGAAAATCTTCTCAGAGACGGGAACCTAGAATCCTACCCATCTCTCGATCACAGTTCCACTGGGCAAACCTCGCTCTCTTACGCAAAAACGAATTATGGCCTTACCCTCGGAGAGGGTCTGAAAGGTCCCTGGACCCAAAGGTAGACAAAGGCGCCAATTGGAATAAAGGTAATACCATTGTGGGATTCTCTGCCAGTACCTATATCGAAGGCTTGGTGGAACTGGGGTAGCGGTGTGGCGAATCCAAGGGTTAACGAGCCAACCCCATGCCCCGTGAGCCCTTGGCGAGTCTTCCTTTGCGTCCTTAGTTGCGTCCTACAGCCCTACTTGTTAGCCTGTCGGAACCAGTCAAAAGAATATCAATGAGATATAGAAAGGGGTACCTACTTCCAGGAACGCAATTCAACTATAACTTTGGAACATTCAAACTTGGTTCCTCTATTCAGGGAGATAAATCAACCGAAATATAGGGTCGAAGTGGTGGATATAGACCACCATTTTTCGTAATTTCAACTTTGAGGCTTCGCCACTGTTCGGCACAATAGGATCGACTCAAAGTGGCACCCATTCGATAGATACTGTCATATAATATAATCTTCAGAACGCAGCAAATTGTTAATCAACGGTTTTTCTTTTTCTGTATAGATCAATATTAATGCGTTTACGTGGGTACCCAACTTCACCTGGAGATTCGCGATTCACACTCGTGTGTCTTCTCTTTCATTTTCGTTTATGGAACGTATGGTCCAGGAATATCGAGGTCTCCTTTGACTTCGGGGAGCAACTAGGCTCTAAACCGAGGCTGGTATATCAAAATTGTTCATCTATTTTGGTCAATGGTAACTAAGGAATTGCTGCGGACGGCGGATTTTCCAAATTCAATTCATGGATTCTACGTATCTTCACATGTAAAACATCCAGTTTTCAGAGAGAGGCGAAATACATTTGTTTTTCTTTCTCAATTCCTAAGGTTTTACCTATACCAAAGTTTTGGAAAAAAAAGTGTTTTTTTCAGGTTTTTTGATGTTGGCGAAACACAGGCGATGTTGGGGCGGTTTGTTGGTATACGAGCATGAGGTATATTCGGACTTGGCGTAAAATTCCCAATTTAATTCGAGCGGAGCTTAGTTTTGGCCATTTACGACCACTGCGGAGTACGGAGGACTTTTTCTTTTCGATTATCGGACTCTACCTATTAGCGAATTTTCGAAGGAAATTCAGCTATTGAAATGACCTCAAAAATTTAGTACCTAATGCGAAATTTTGAAAATTTTCTCCATGGCATTCCGTTTCAGACCATTCCAGTCGATATCTCACCCTTGAATCCACCTAACAAATACACACAAAAAATGACAAAATGTCAATAATAACAAAAGAAAGGATGAGTTCGTTAGCCAGCATTTTTGGACTACTCCAAGGGGGCAAATTTTGAAAATAAGGATGTGTTTTTTGAGGTTATTGGTGTAAATTACCATCCTTAACATAGGAACATATGGGATATTCGGAGTCAGCGAAAAGTTTCCCTATAAGTATCACCTACCATATCGGTTAAAATGATTCTTTGAAAATTCGCTCATAAACTCACGCTTTTTTGAGAAGTAAAATGTGAAATTTTGAGGGGGATAATACTTTTTTTTCTGAGTGATTCCAAAGATTCATTACTGAGAATAATAAACCAATATACGTCTCACACAATGGAACGAAATTTAGAGAATGGAACAATATTTTTCAGCAAACGGGGGTTGACAAATCCTGATAAATAGGACAAGAGGTGAGGATGCCAAACTCCTCCGCTCCTGCTAGGAAAATAATTCTCCATCTCTCTGGGAAGCTCCTTCTAAACGGCTCAAACAGCAAATTTATATCCCGTTGTTTGGGAGCTCGGAATCATTCAACTTGGTTACTTTTTGCGTTGAATTGTTAAAGTTATGGATCGTGGAGGAGTTTTCAGCTGAATCTCCAGAGGGCTAAAAGGGAAAAGAGGGAAACAACCCGCTTTACTTAAGGGGATTAAACAAATGAAATATAGTTGTTTCACTGTTGAAGCAGCAATAGATCAAACAAAAATTTCACCCGCTAACGACTGCCCTAATTGATATTTGATTACGTTTACTTATTTGCAAAATATGAATTATAATTAAATGGATCACTCAAAGAGGCTTTGGATGATAATATATAATTTCTATGAAATGCACATAGAAATACTACGTCGAACTATTTTCATTCTACCTAACTACGAACGGAAAAAATAGGTAGGTATATTCAAATACCAACATACCATAATTGATCAACACCGACAGGGAATAATCTAATGAGAAGCCACGCAGGTAAATGTAAGTACTCGTATTCCGAGGTTCATACCTACAAGGACATCAAGAAATGAGCTCAAAAAATGATATCCAATTCACAACAACGTATCCGCTGATGGTTCGAATAAATTTATTTGTATTACCTGTTACCGTCACGAGTAAGCTTCTTGTTTAACACATACAAAATTAATCCCGATCCATGTGTAAAAATGTGTACCGACTCACGAGTATTATGTAGGTGTCGTTGCCGCAAAAAAAGGAAATGCCAACGGACCAGCAGACACCCACAGTTAACAAGAACGCTAACAAAGCATATCGCACTGGCTGTGACTCGACTCTTATTGGACGAGGTGTCTCGAACGATTGTAAAACGAAGAAAAAAGAGATGTACCTACACTATACAAAAAAGATATTAAAAAAGGAGCACTGGGATGAGAAGGGCGGCAAAGGACAAAACTGAGATCGTTCCGTGACCTAACGCGGTGATAAAGTGTTTAGTAACGCCTCCTTCCCTCTCAGAAACACACAGGATCATTCTATGGGAAACGAACTCGTCACTGAGGAGAGCAGCTTTATTCAGCCGAAGGCAACAGTAATGAAGTGATTTGCTCGTTTGATCTCATAGACAGCAACAAGGTCGACTGGATCACATGTTGGCGAGGGAAAACATCGAGGATGTTGATCGCTTCCACAAAGGTACCGATTAAAATCAAATTCGTGACAAGGAAAATTATCTTGGCATTTACTTAGTTCATTCCAGAAAAATTTAATCCTAAGGCGCAGTGACATTAACGTTGAGGTACCCCTACATAGGTACATACCCAAACATAGGTATATCTTTTTGCACGCTTAATCATAATATTTAGAATCCCAACAAACCATGAACCGGGACAAATCGTACTTCAAACATAATAATAATACTGCAGAGGTGACTACCAAAACGACGATTTCCATTATATAGGGGTTGCGAAGGTATATTATATTAATGCCTTACTTAATTCTGAGAGGAAATACTCTTCTGAGAAGTCTTGATGCAAAGGAGGTTGGGTAGGGCTTGGTCTGGAAGGGCTTTCGTGATTAGCAGAGGTAATCCTTCGGTATGAAGGAAGAGGATTAGGAGCGGTAGCAGTTATCGGGCCACTGGGAGAGCTAACCTTGTTATTCTATTAGTTGGTCCGCTAATTCCTTGCCATTATGTGAAGCTCAGGGGTGTGGAGCTCCGGGGGGTGTGACGCCGGGGACGGGTCGGGTAGGACCAAGGGCGTATAATAGCTCGACGCTCCATTGATCTCCTTACTCAGTTAGTCGGTTTGTTTAGAGGACGGGTGAATTTTCGGGGTCAAAGAATGTTCACTGAACGAACACTTTTTTCTCGACAGAGGAAACTGAAAAACAAAGTACCTACAAGCTCCGGATGTTCGGATCGAAACAGGACAGTGTCATGAACCTGACAGTAAAATCGAGCGCAGAAACCAACGTAGCAATTAAAAATTAATCATGACGACATTTTCTACCAACTCATTCGAATGTAATAACAGTTGAAATAATAAATCAGATCAACGAAGTGGGTGTCTCTATATTCAACCAACTTAATTGAAACCCCACCGCAGAACCCCGCTACCTAAACCGTGTGGAATGAGGAATTCCTGCTCTTGCATTTTATTCGACTGAAAGATTTCAGTGAGAGCTTTCCGAAAAGGTGCCGGAAGAGAGTGCCGTAAAATCTATAATTATAGCCTGGAGGGCACTCTTCGCTCCTCAGAACAGATGACGTCACGCGTGATCTTCTCGCCCGTTTTACAGCCAACCTAATGAACATTTTGAACTGAAAATTACAACCAAGGGGTTTTCAAGGGTGCTGAATACGAATTTGAGGTCAAAAAATGCAAAATTACGACACATACCAGAATTCCCCATTGGAAAAAACCGGTTCCCTATGTTAGGTAAGTAACACACCTTTCTAAAGAGAATAAACTAGCGCAACAGACCTCCAACTAGCATACTGTTTCCAGCAGAGCGTGCTCGGAAGGGAATTTCAAGAAATTTGTTGAAACGGCAATGGTACGGAAACCTCCACTTCCGCTGGAGGTCCATAACAAACCAGAAGATTAGCGCAGAATAAACGGAACCCAGCAAAGATCCTCACCGCTAAAGCGGAGAACCGCTAAAAGTCGGCAGCGCCCATTCAGTGAAGACCGAGAAGCTAACAAATAGCTAATTCCATTGGATTTATCGTCCAATAAAGCCAGCGGGAAGGCACCGCTCTGTTCTTTCACGCCGTTCCCTCTTTTCAGGTCCCTAGGTGCCCTGAGGGGGTAATTAAAATGGGCACCATGCCCTCGCAAGCTAAGGGTTGCACCCTCATTCAGTTCTTTTCCCCGCAGGGCGACAGGTCGATTTTAGAAACGATGCACATTTTTAAACGTCGTTCCACTGGGGAAAGGAGTAACAATTTTCTGTTAAGGGTGAGCGGGACGACGGGCTCGGGAAGCGTCCCAACCATGCCCCAACGTAGTTCAAAATCCTATTCGTTAATTTTCACGTTTGTGAATTTGAAAATTCCTCGTGATATGTATGTTATGGGGATAATAATAATTACATACTTTACGATGTGAATCATGATTTTAAGTTTATACCATCCAGAGAAAATTTGAAGAAACCAATGAAAACCCAGGTTTTCATCAGTTTTCGGAGTCTTGTTTGTTCTGCCCATCAGATCAGCTCAGTAAATAAATAACCCACAGAACCCCAAAATAAACTGAATTATTTATGTGCAATTTTTGCATTGATTACGAGCATCCTTGTTTCAATACTACTTAAAAGCGTGATTTCCGTCAAGACCCATACAAATAAACTTCCAACTTATTGTATGATGGAGACTTCAAGAGTACCTACTAAATACATTTTATTGACGAACAAATTGGTTAACTTATATAAGACCAACGACGGAGAGTTTGAAACAGCGGGTAATTGCGCTGGTAACCTTTGTAACATCCGTAACGGCCCACACCTACAATGTTGGATTTAAAGCCGGAGCCATCCTTCAATATAAAAAAAAAATAGTATGAGGAAACATCCTAGTATCATGATAAAACTCCAAGGAATATGGAACTCAGCAAGGATTGAGTGATCGAAAGAACGGAACTATATGGCTTACATCGGCTCGAAATTGTATCAGAGATGACACGAACATTAGAAGTAATTGACTGGACCGAATGACGGTTTGAACAAAAAGGAGCGCTCGCGTATATAGGTGGGCACGCGAGTGGATACCGACGAAGGCGGCCTACGTGACTTGAGGAGAGGCTACGTGTTTCCACCCGCAAAGCCTGCCCTTCAGGCTGCCTGGCCCCGTGGAGCTGGCAGCGGCCTAGTGCTGTTATAGAATGCCAGGCCCTGACGTCTTGTATAAAGACAGAAACCTGCTCGGGCTTTGGATAAACAAGGGGTTTTCACTGCTATATGAACCAAGCATAATCTACAGTCTACAGATGATCAAGATGGAACTTGATGTCCAGCAGTAAATATACCACTGCACACACGAAGACCCACGTGCTTGGGAGCACAAAATCCTTTTGTTTTTCTTTTAGTGATTTCAACAATTCCTATACGTAGGTGAGTTGTATGTCTTTAGGTAGGTATGTTATTCTAAGATGTTGATCATGTTTGTAAGTTTATTACTCCTGAATGTTGTTCACCGAAGAATTCGTGTCAAATGGATCGGTAAATAATATAGGGAAGGGGGTAACACATCTTAAGTATCAGCGATTGGCTGCATAAATAAATATATAAATCTCCAATATATATACAAATATATTATATATATGAATGATCAATATAATTATGCTTGTTTAGTAGGTAGGTATAGGTATTTTGTTCATCATCTGAAAAGGTATCCCACATCTACAATTTATCATATTATTATACTTACATTATTATTATCATATTACTTACATATTTAGGTATCATATTATTATACTTACATTATTATTATTATTTATTCACAATCTTCTTCTTACTCATGTACGGGATCTAGATCCCAGGTTGGGATTTACGTATCAGTTTCACGTCCAAGTGGGTGAGTATGACAAATTACTATTAACATAGATGAAAAATTATCAATGAACGTGAATTGAACGTCAGATCGAAATTATGACATAAATCACATATTGAATCAAGACCAGGAATATGGAAGGACCGAACAGTGATATTATCCCCTCAGAAAATTAATTAAAACCATAATGCTGTTTTAGTGTTATTTGGGCATAAATTACCAATCCAAACGCTCAGCTGAACCTGACTTAATTAAACACCTTGCCATGAAAAGGTCCAAACGGAATATCACCTGCACCGGTTAATTTAAAAGATAAGGAGCTTAGTGAATAATAGCTTTTAAAATCCTATTACCGGGAGAGGAAATCTGCTTGGAAGGTATAACAGGCAGGAGACTGCCCATCGGATAAAGACCAGGCAAGATGGCGTTCAATATTCCGCAATGAACATTTTTCCACAGAAAACACCTAACCAGGAGGAAGTCGAGGACCATAATAAATTACCAACACTTAACATAACACTAACAACGACCAGTGTGACTACTGGGTAGTATAAAAACACAAAGAAGGAGTGCCTATCATAATCTGAAAACTTAGAGCAAATGTACTTATCTACTTGGTCATTGAATTATAGGTTCAAGTACGTGGTACTTAATAACCTATGAGAGACTCAAATCGCAAGCAAATCGGTTAAGAATCAGGCATTGGTAGTGCACACAATTTTTTTGTCAACAAACACTTTTTTGTCCAGCATGCCGGGATTTTCCCCTTCTAAATGCCAATTTCGAAAATCTGGCGACTTAGGGTAAAACAACTACGTACTTAGTTCTCTTAGTCAACAAAGTTTTCTCAGTCAAACAAGTTTTCTAAGTCGAACGAAAAAAAAGAAAAAAAATCCAAACCTTTCGAAAATTAAGAGGCCGAGGTAGCAAGCCCAAAACGTCCTAAAAAATGCCTAAATTTCGGCTTCCGAAGAGCTCATAGGAACTCTTACTTACGAGTATAACATTCTTACTACGTAGATACTTAGGCTTAATAAGTTTAAAAACAAATAAGCCACCTCCCCTGACCATTTTAGGGTTGTACAGTATTTCTCATTTTTTCTGTCACCCAATTTATCGGATTTTCATGCGGTTGGCCGCATTCTTCCTATTTTATCAGTCCTCATGCCGATTGAATTTTTTTAAAGGATGAATGGAAAATTCAAAATTGAAATTATACACAGTAGATCTCCCAGAGAATTGAATAAAAAGAAGAATAGCGCAAATCGCATTAAAATCGACCAACAATTGGCCAACAAATTCCTGTGTGCCTCCCTGTAAAGACTTTATGTTAAACGGGTAAAAGAGCGGAAAATAGGTACGAGTGTGAATCGCAAATCCTCAAGACTAGTCCAAATTCCCATTCAATTACCAGCTGATCAAATAACATTTTTTCTCGTTTTCACCGAATCGAGTTTCAAGTTGACTTGTATACGCTTCCTCTGTCCCTACCTACTTTGTTATGGAGGACATAGAACTTTCAAATAATTAAAATTACGGTTAGGAACTCATTGTACAAAATAAATATTGATTGCGAACCTCGAGATATAATTAGGGTAGGTACTTACTAAAAAAGCAATGATCTCAAAAACTGGAGTGTACTGGGCTAATAGTTTATTATAACGGATGTATATACCAATGGGATCATTGGAGATGGGTGATCTGTACAGAAAAATATTAGGCACCTCTGTGTAATAATATGCAGCGTGTTTTAAATTATATGAACTTTATTTGTAGTAGCACATTGCAGTTCCTGGAAGTATTAGTACCTACAAAAGGTCTTCCGGACAACTCAGGTTGATTTGATACCGTAATGAAGGGTGAAAAGAAGGATAAAGGATGCAGAACACTTCGACAGGGGAACGTTGGCTCCCCGCCCCCGCACGGCCATCCCAAGATCAATACCCCGCAGTTTGAACTGCAAACAATATGCCCTCCCGCCCTCTGCATCGATTCTTACCACTAAGAAATGACGTGGAATTATCAAGATTTTTTACGATTTCATTTTTTTGTAGTTGTATCTTCAACGTTCAATGGGGATATAGCACCGTTGAAGAATTTTGCATTTGAAACTCAAAATATGATTCAGCGCCCTTCAAAACCCCATGGTGCCTAATTTCAGCTTGAAATTACAACTGGTATAACCAGAAATTGGGTTGGAAGCGATCGCTTAACGTCGTTTGGGTTCCGTAAAAGATTTGAGCTGAGGGGCGTCAATCGGTAACGTCAGTTAGGTTGAAATTACAGAACCCATTTCAAGTAAGTTTCAATCGTCGGATACCCCTCATATAGCACCTTTTTGAAAAGCCCATGTGAATCCCCCCCCCCCTCCCCTCCTTCTTTCAAATTACAATATAAAAAATCACCGTGCAAATTCCGAATTATTTTTCACTACTCGTTCTTCTCTTTGGTTGAGTTCTCGCAGAATTATTCTTACAATATTTTCCTGAGCAGGAGACTGCATAAATATAATTTATGCAGCTACACAATACCTAGTAGAATAAAAAAAATCCATTAACATTATCCCATTTCAATTGACTCAACATATTTCTGCGGATTCAACTCCTCAGTGTTAACAAACTAGAAACCACAAAGGAAAAAATTCGAGCAGCTAGAAATGAGAGGCCTGCGGGGATGAGATGAGGATAGAAGGGAGGTATCTGTCGTTGTTGGTAGAAAAACTTTGGGATCGTGTCCCTGAATATTATTTTGGTGGGTCGGCCACTCTGTCCTGGGCGTATCCGGGAGTTAGAAAAAAAAGAAGAGAAAAAAAAATCCATGTCAGCGGATTTATCCCTCGGTAACCCGTTTTTCAGAGTTGGGATGACCCGCCGTTCCATAACATGACACGCCTTTCCCACGTTAATGCACAATACAGCAATTACCCCCACTCCCGGCTCAAAGTGTTCGCGAAAAATGCGAAAACGCTTGTCGCTGATACTTGCCAAGAGTCAATTTCATTCTATTCCCTTTCGCCTGAGTTTTAATTGATATTCCGTGTCGTAAACGGTTTTCATACTTTGTAATCTGTTGACAAAGGCAACATTATGTGTGATCGCGTTAGGATTCGTAGTCGCTGTTCGAACTGATATCCACACAGAGCAAACACTGCGATAATTATGCGCTCGTGATGAAAAATATGGAGTTTTTCATTTATTTAATTCACATGGTTCAGGTAATCTCCACTCACATTCAGAAAAAATATTTATGAGTTCCTAAACACTACACGTTTTTAGGAAAAGTACCACAAATCACTGAGAAAGACCCTAAGTACGTAATCAATCTCTTTACGATTTAGTTAAGAAACAAGTGGTGCGAGGTTTTTTCGTTAAGTAGGTACTCGGAAAATGCCTATATCAACTTTAAATTTATGTTTCTACGCTACCTGCTTCGGCCCTAATCTGGAATTGGAATGGGGAATCTCAGGTGAAATGAATAGGCAGATACCTAGTTTCAAAATCTTGAGAAATTGAATCATCGTGTAGGTATCAGATCAAAAAAGAGAATTTCCGACCTATGTGCACACTTTATTCAAAAGTCTGCCATTCAGTTTTTCCTGAGATATAATATTCAGACCAGAGAGGATATCATCTGACGAAGTCCAGAAATAAATTTGTACAGTGGGACCAGTGAAAAGCTAGCGCTCATCCACAGAACGGAATCAATCTCCATCAACGTCCCTGTTCCTCCCTGAGTTTGAGTAAATGTTAGAATATCAAACAGGCATTAAATTCTAACAAGGTCAGTTGGTGGGTTGAAAAGAATCAAATATTGTCAGTAAAATGCATTGAATGTTGACTCTTTGTAAGAGAACTTCCATCCTGTGGGATCCTTCTGTCTACATAGGGACAGAGCATGGACGTATGTATGTATTGAGTACCTACCTAAGTAAAAACCTCTCAACATCCACCATTACATTTATCTACAAGTCCAAAATGAAGTCCACAAGTGAATCCATAAGCAAACAATGACTGTTCATTACACAGCGTTTTGTTTCCGAGCTTCGGCAACTGTAAGTATTGTGAAGTTCAAAATAGTTGCTTCCCAAAATATAGTCGATTAAGTTAGCCTCAGGCAGAATTAATTTCCACAGTTCACCAAATTAAATTTGAGAAGGAAAGGAAACCATATTCTATTCCATCTTATTCTCTCGTATGAAAAATGAAATTCTCTCATTGTTCCGGCGCCCCGGGGGCGATCAAGAAGAATACGAGCCGAGGGGAAGCATATGGGCCAATAAGAGGGTCGAGTCCCTCATTCGCCCTCTTCCCCAAAAAATAGTGAGTGAAACGATATGACATTAGACTGACTCAGTCGGTTCAAAGCATTGGAAGGGATGTGGAAGGAGCGGGGGGGCATAGGGGCTCTATCGGGTGACTAACCCTCCTAAGATGGGGAGGATAGCTCGGGTCCCGGAATTCCAATTCAATTCGAAACAACCCCGAGGGAGTCGGAATGTCATAAAAACCCCTAGCAAATGTAGCTAGTGGGTCGAGGGCGAGAAGAAGGGCACGACTCTCCAAAGGGTACTTAAGTAATTCTACACCCCTTCAAACAAGTTGCACAACAGCTCGTCGCGATGCACAAGGAATCCTTGGGGTAAATTTTTTCCGAACGGCTCCACAGTTCGCCCCGATGGTGAAAGCTTGATATTCATAGTTTTCAAGAGAACAAAAAAATATCAAAAATAATAAAAATACTACCAATTGAATGTATCACAATAGTGAGTAGTATAGAATGTCTCGAGCATAATACAAATCACGAGCGTGTTGATCTTTTTCTG
>JAEMON010000003.1:24103420-24118207 GCA_030264115.1 Lygus lineolaris | reverse complement strand
AAATAATAAACCGTTGTGTAATAATTTGCAGCGTTTTTAAGGCTCGAGAACCAATCCAATCTCCAATCCCACCTGGGTAGGTTCCCGAATGGGGTTCAGAGAGGTTAAGATAATGATTACCCAATAAACCCTGTCGATGAATTGGCGAATGGGCCAATATAGCGTAGCAGAGCGACCGCCGCATTTCTGGTTAATACGAGTATATATTGAGTGTTCGGGCACCGCACGTTAAACCTCTCCCGGTCATTAGGCGAATGAATTTACTATGCACCCAGGGAACCCTCATGGGCCTCAGCCCTGCATTTAGTTATAACCAACTTATTACAAAGCCGTTTTACCATAATTATCCCTCTCGTCCCTGGTTTCTAGCTGGGCGAAAGGGAGGTGTTGGTGTTAAAACCGTTTAAATATTATTTTCCAACGCAAAAATGTAGTTCAGGAGGATGTTGTCCCAAACTGAATCTTAACTACGTAACGTCGTTACAACTACGAACTATTCAGTCGAGTTTCGATTACTCATGGGAGAATAATCTACATTGCTATACCGCATGAAGTGACTCTTCTACCAAACGAGTATCATGCCAAAACTTGGTCAGTTTGAACAGAAAACGAGATACCTCCCTATAATAATTACCTAGTACTGAGTGTAGACTATTGAGATGCCGTTAAGGTTACTCAACGAAATCGATATTTATTTATATACATTACATATTTTTCAGTTAGTATGTTAGTCAAGTACCCGCCGACTTAAATTGTATTAAAATAATTAGTGGTGTCTTGGTAGTCGCATCGCCTCAATACAACAAAAACATGTGCGAAGACGAACACGAAGATTTAGGTCATATATATGTATATGAGAAGCTGCGAAAGACCTATTAACAACAAGAATATGCCCGATTGGTAGACCTCTTATTCTTGAGATGAGCAGTTAATAAAAGGGTTGTCATTATCGAGAAAGTTGGGAATAGAGAGGGAGAAGCTACGAAATGAGTGAAGAGGAGGGTGCGGAATGAGTGAGAAGCGTTTCCTCAGGGGAGGGTTGAATGGAGCATAATGGGAAGGTCGTTTGCCGTTCTAGCCTTCACAGTCGTATAATGGAATGGAAGCCGGTGAAGACGGGGAGGGGAAGAGGTAGAGCCCTGGTGCCCTGGACCAATGCCTAGACAGGTGTCATCCCCATGCAGCCACTCATTATTAATATAATTCTCGGCCGATTAGTTTCTTGGCAGGTACTATCTTACTCTACCTCCTTTGGCAGGCAAGCCAAGGAAGTTTGCCATTATACCACCCCGAGCTTTCTCGGGCTCCTCCTCCCTTCTTCACCACAACTCGAGCATAACTCCTGCATCACAAAAACCGTCTGGCTTCCCCTTCAAACTCACTTCCAATTGAATTTAGATCAGAGAGCGACGTGGCTTGGTGAGGGAGGGGCGAATGGAATGAGGGCAAAGTGAAGATCGCCAAGATAGGATTAACACTGCTGCAGAATGGAAACATCTTAGCGTTCTTTCCCCCAATCCAACACCAACCCTTTCCAGGTTACTCGATGAATACATTCCCCATGACCCGTTGTATTAAACCACTCATGAATGAATTAACTAGAATTACTCTTTTAACCATAAACTGGTTAGGGTAAATTTGTCAAAGCATTGCAATACACCTAGACATACACCGAACTTATACTACTTAGGTGCGTGACAAACCACCTAAATGACTGGGAATGAATGTTATAGGAAAATTTATTGTGGGTACCAAGAAATAAATCCATGTACCAATAGGATAAACAATAAGTGTACCAATAAGAGTACCTATAAGGTTTAAGGTAGAACAAGAACATTGAACAACAGGAATAATATAATTTATAAGCAGCAGTGACTAAATAACAACTTTGGATCATTATATTTAATTATTATTAGGTACGTATATAACTATGTGTATAGAAAAAAGGTTGGCATGATTACTCAAAGGCGTCAACAAACAATGGTAGATAGTAAAAATGAATAACGTGTTTATTCATTCATCAAGTTCATCAATCGTTTTGGTAATCAAGTTCTTATAGCTTGTTAATAATTTTCTAGAACTATATAGTAAAGTGAACAGCCGATAACAAAATGGTGACAGACGCTGGGCACTCAAGTCCAAGATTCGACGCCCAATTTTATAACCGGGAAACTCCGTCATGGCCAGCAACCAAGGACGAGGATCGAAAACAATAGAGATAGTCATCGCTGAGCCGCAATAAAGAGCTGTAAACAATCCCTCCAATACTGACAGGGTCCTCCGCCGCGACGGGTGGTCAGGGGGTAGGAAAGCCTATAAATACGAGACGGGAGTTTAGGAGCTTGGGTAATAAGAAGGCAGGGGTGGAAAGAAAAAGAGGAAATAGGAGGGCGGTGAAGGGGAGTGGACGACTGGCCATCGAGTTGCCGGAAGGAAGAAGTCCGGGGAGTCGTAGGAAGGTGCAGTTGCAGGGATGTCCCCCGGCCACTCGTCTGAGGGCGGCAGGAGGTTGTAAAGGGTCTTCCGTTGATTACGTATTGTTTCCAATCAGCCAATCAGAGTTGTCTTCACAAAGAATCTCCCTTTATATCGATCGGATGGACTGCGGTATCCGGGATTCTTCCTTTTCTGTCACTTCCTTCCCAGTCTCCAAAAGAAAATTTTACTTGACTGGATGACTTTTATCAACGTTATTGAAGTGAATAATCAATTTAAAATTCTAGTACCATTGGTTCCAAAAAATTACCGGTATAAAAAATTATATGTACAACACTTTACACATGGCTGCTCGGATGAATTATGTACAAATCTTCACAGGGAATTATAAGGAGTAAAATGTGGAGGGAGCCAGACCTACGCAAAATGTAATGTCAGCAATACAACTTTTTCAAATAATAAAATTTAAAGAACGGTTTTTGTAATTTTTGTTCATTTTGCGATTGTTGTTACTCAGTGACTATTTTAGATTTTTCTGAGTGGGGAGGTATATCTTCGTGGATGGTCCACGGATATTCATTAGTAATGTTACGTATGATCCATGGCACACTTGACCACGTGTATTGTGTTGACAAAGGTTTGAAACAGGTACCTGCTGAAAACAATTCTATCAAGTTTTCCATCGCTTTCGGAAAATCTCACCTTAACTTTAAAATCATCGCAATTGTCACACGCTCCAATACAAAATTAATAATACCGTTAAACTTGTCTTACTAAGGTACTGGGATTTTTTTTAATTGAAGATCCCATTCATCTCCGAATGTAGCTGGCCTTTTTTTCGAGATATATTTTTTCGAATAACTCGTGTTAAACATATTACTCGTACACCTATGCACCAAGGTACCTTTCGTGGCAGTTATACCACTCTTGTTGAATTTTAAACAATAGCTGACCATGCAATTTAATAAAATTATTATTATTTTATTAGGTACCAAGCATGAACATCCATGAACTCAAATCTGTAATTATAATAAGCATGAAGTGGAGGCCATGCTAAATTACGATACTGTTCATGTCTGAGAACGGATATCAACAAATGGAGGGACTGATTGGAATTTAAACATGAGTTAAATTGGCACAATGAAGAGGCATGTCAATCCGTTGGAGAAAAACGTGTGCACTCCTAGGCACTATTTAGTCGTTACGTTCTGATGGGAGTTATTCGCGCACTCTACCCAGCAAGTATTCTATAAATATTCACATGAACTGTCGAAAGCTAAATGCTGCGTCTAACATGGACGATCTGGGGCACGGTAGAATGAATTGCCTCCGAACCATGAGCAATCCGGAACAACAGCAGAGTCCAACTCGGAACTTGACGGTTCTTCAATGGCTTCAGACACTTTTAAGACCGCTTCATATCGGAAACAGTTGGTGACATAATAGGTTTCAATTCAGGCAAAACATGCTGGTCACAATTCCTGCATCTGTGGTTTTCCCAGTTTCACTGTAGTAAGCGGCTTTCTTTCTGCCCTTTCAATCAAGTTTCCCATCTGCAGCCCAGCTGTTGGAGAGGCAATTAGGGCCTCCCGCTTCCATGCTCGCCCTCATCTGAATTGAGTCGTACATACACAGGGTCAATATTCTTATTTGACGTAAACTGCGCATGAATAAAACATGTTCGAGAACAATTCCCTCTTTTTCCCTTCTTTCCCACCCCCCTCGGTGTCTAACACACATCTCCATCCTAACTTATGGTTCGATCTACGGCCTTCCTCTTTCTTCCGTCATTCTTCCGGCTAAGGAGGGAGCTTTGTATCATTTTTTTTTGGAAGAGATATATTTGTCTGGTTCGCCCTCTACCCTGTCTCTATCACAGAGCTCCACCATCCCCTTTTTCGATCGGGCTAATCGCTTTCTCTTTCACAGGCGATCAATTCACACTGGAGCTCAGGAGGAGATTCTGGGAGTCGCCAAATGTCAGAAAACCGGAAGAGGGGGAGAACAGAAGAAAATAACCATTTATTATCCCAAAAGAATGGATGATATACCATAAATTCATATTATTCCTTCGATTCATTTGATAATACACATTCAGAAACGTAATATTAGGAAGTACCTATCGAAGAAACTAATAGTTGAAAACAAACACTCAAGTAGGTACGTAGAGGATTCAACTCTGAGGTTCGAAAAATAATCTATGCTGTTCAGCAGTGGTCATGGTAGAATCATTATGTGTGTGTAAGTGCATAATGAAAATTTCACAGAGGACACCTAACATATTCTGAAATAAACTCGATGACTAACACGTACATATACCTGGCAATTTGGAGGAAACCACGAGAGAAAGTTTGAAGGATGTTTCATCGTTGATCCAGAAACACGGATGTTTTTTCGTCGAAACATATTACTGGTTCCACGAAGTTTGTAGAAATCTCAAACTATGAAATCAATGTTATTACCTATGATAACTATGGTATCATCATTATTTTCATACATACCCAATGAAAAGAATACCCTATATCGTTTCTCAGCCTGGACGTCAGAATGCGACGGAGTAGCGGTGTTATGTGTAAAGCGAGCGTTAGGTGATAATGAGATGTTCTTGGTATCATGATGTGAAGTTACGAAGAAACCTAATCTGATTGTTGCATACCTAATCTGATTGTTCCCGGAGCTCAGTGATTTCCAACATAAGGGTTCTCTCGTTCGATGCAGAATTTAGCTTCCTTTTCAAGTTGAAAGCGGAGAACTGGAACCAGACTAGATTCCACAAAGTAGATGGCACTCAAAGGCAAGATTTCTCAAACAGACATACGCATCATTGTCAGAGTAAGTTGAAAGAGTGTCCATTTAAATGAGTTCAGTGATTGCAGTAGGTAAATCCAATTAATTGTATGAGTTAGGTACGGCATAATTACATGAGTCCTCTAAACAAAGGAGTTGAGGAGGACAGGGAAATTCATTACGTCTAGCTTGAGCCGATTTTCCATGTGTGAGAAACTTCCCAGAAAAAATTAACACTAACCAACACACCCACACAGACACGTTCTAGTTCAGGCTAACTTAATAATACAACAACCGTCCGTTGATAAAATGTGAGGTCCAGTACCTGCGATTATAAAACTACAGTAAAACTGAAGGTGACTTTCGCCCTTTCCCCTTTGGAACTACATAATCTCTCCGGTGAGTTGCGCCAGAGGCCGCACAGGTATGTATACTTTCCGAAACCGGTGATTTGCACCAGCTCATCTCACGATAATGTCAATAGGTTTGTTCCAAGAGAGATGAACTCGTCTGAGTTCATGAACCAGTTCTGCAGATTAGTCGGTTATTCCAGATTTCCGTATCTTTTTTTATTTACGTATTAATTTATTGAAAACGAATTTCTGACGGACCGAAAAATGGAAATTATTTTGCCACACTCTCCTTGTATGACGATCAGTCCATGGAGCTCTTCTGCGCATTTCGCGGGAAAGTTGATACGCAGCTGTAAAATTGATTCCAAACTTACCAATACCCTATGAGTCTTCGGTCTAACTGACCTGATGCAACACATAAAATGTGTACGTACATACAATGACAAATAATAGGTACTTATCTTTTACCGAATAAGGATTGCTCAGATTAACCTTAATTATTCACAAGCTCTCTACTCTCATTCACTGGCTCTATTACTCATTAGGATACCAAAACTGATGAGGAACGAGAAAAATTGGCAGGTGCCTGATGATCGTTCTACGGTTGTAGCGTTCATCCATGGAATATGGTACCTACTAAGGTGAAGCATAATTTTCCTGATTTTACACAAGTCATCTTGAATACCCAATGGCACCAATAACATTTTGTTTGATTTGTGAGATGGAATCCCATTGAAACACCGCAAGAAATGAATTTTATCCCGAAGAATTCCATGTTTATAGAGGATTTATGTATTTTTCAAACCCACTGGGCAACGAAGTTCAACCGTTCAACTTTATAAATTTGCGATTGAATGTTTACTGATGGGCATTGTTAACAATTCGTGTGATGTTACGACATCCCTGGAGAGCGAGTTAACCGGTGAAGAGGGGGGGTTTAAACGGCTGTTTTAAAATCCATTCTACTGGCGCTCATGTATATGCATGGGGCTACTTTGACGTAGGCTCACAGCCTTACTACCATTTTCCCCTCCCCATGCGATTTATTACCTCCCGCAAGTTGTGTATAAAAACGGTACCGAACTCGTTTTGCTCATATTTATCCCTTCCTTTCTCTCCTCTCCCAGGGCGACTTTCGGTTTTGCTTTGCTCGCGTTGAATTATTACGACAAACTACCTGCAGGCGTTCGCCCGCTATTCCAAATTTCGCTCCTCCACTCCACTTCAGAGACTATATACCTAATGGTTTTTACGGCAGTGTAATGGAGGGTAATTTGTCACCATGTTTCTGCATAGCCTGCTTTCACCTTTTTCCCCAGAATCTAAAATCATTTCCCACACGCAGGTGAAATGACCAAAATAATAAACTGATAGGTAGTACTACATTATCAACATGAATATAGCCAACACATTATTTGCAGGTGAGGGGGCAATCGGTTCTTTCAATTCACAATGTTTGGAAACGTACTTTCAGAATTTAGGAGAAAATAACATTATCGACCAGAACAACAAAAATTCTGTGAAATATGGCTTTCAAGGGAGCAGGTAGGTAGGTTTGAATATTCGGCATATTGATGGGGGATTTGGTTCAGTTTGGGGGGGAATTGGAATTGATGAAGTGATTTGGAGGTACTTCAATGATACATTGTAACAAACCTCAAAGGGCTTCATGAGTTCACAAAGTCAGCAAAGAAACTCATGATTCGGCGTTCCTTTTTATGTGTTTCACACTGAATTGTACTTACACGTAGTTTGCTGTTGAGAATAATATAATTACTGTATATTATGTTCAACCACAGGGGATGCTAGAGAAGAGACCATCATTTTTTTTTTTTTTAATAATTTACACCAACGTGGATAATATTTCAAGAGTCTCCTCCTGTTATCTCAAGACTGAAAAGCGTTAAAGCTACAAACCCACTTTTCAACTTGAAAAAGAGACCCCAGCAAGGCGGTGGTTCCGGGGTGGGGAAAAGTTTCGGAACGGTGGTAAGGGTAAAGCGGGTTGACGCAAAAAGTCTTTCTTTAATCGTAAATGCAATAAAACAAAGGAGTTGTTGAGACGCCCAGGAGACTCAAGGGAATGGGACTAAAAGTGGAAAGAGCGTTCAAGTTATTAGGTACTTTTGCCAAACCTCTCCCACCCTTTCGCTCGAAGGCCCATCGGGTGACAACTCTCAACTTCAATGCGAAAAAAAGCAATAAAAAACTTGCGTGAAGCTCCGTTGAGCGGAGTGGAGTCACGATTTTCTCAAAAGGGCGAAAATTAAACCAAGTTCAGACTTGGAAGTCTTGGAAAGTTTAGTTAAGGTTTGAAAATCTTGATAAAAAGGGAAGATAAAGATGGATTATAAAGATCAGTGTCGTAGAAGCAGCGAACATTATTTAAAGTCTATGTACCTAGCAAAATGATTTGGTGAGGCTCTAGTGAGGAGCTACAGGGTCTTAGAAAGTTTAGGTAGGTACCATTTAATTGATTATTCAAGAGTTATCTTTATAACAACTGATTGATAACGAAACAGATTTCCATGTTATCTAAAAACAAAAATCTGACAAGTGAGTGTGGCATATGGTTTCCTAGTACTTAATGACTTGAACCAGAAGTCCAAGATCGTGTCAATATTATTATTCACCTGACAAACATCAACAAGAAACAGATTTTCTACTAGTTTTCTTGACGATGTTTCACGTTTTTCATGTGCCATGGCTATCGATCGATGATCCGACGCCGAAGGTCCAACTACACACCAAGTTTCAGCGGAATCGGGCCCTTACGTAGGGAGGAGATTACCTAGAGGGATTTTTTTCCTTCGGAAATCAGCGGATGCTGGTATCGATCCCACAGGGCTGAAACATATTAGGGGACCATCTAAGGCCATCTTCGAGCAATCCCAGAAAAATTCATCGATATCGGATGGGAACGTCTAAGCATCTGAAACTGTATAAAGCTTCCTACACGTGACAACGAACTCCAACTCACGTTCGCGTTAACCGGAAACTCCAAGCTTCAAATAAATATATCGCAGACCTACTAATTGAGGCGAAGGCACACCTCAATGAAAGACAAGTTTGTCCAGACGAGTGGATACGAAAATTACTGAGGACGTGACACACGTCATGGTATGTTCCCCGTTTAACCCCGACGCGACGTTGACAATCGGAAATTAACGTGAGGCCACCCTACTTTCGCGTTGTAAATGGGAAAATGTACATTGTGAAGTGTTCAACAAGAGAACAAGTGGCCAGAAAGGAAGGTCCGGGCGAGGGGTTGAAAAGATGAAAACAAATGGGAGGAATGAGGCCTTCCCCCAACCCTTCACGCCAGCAGAGCGGCAACTGTATAATGAGAGTGACTCAACAATAATTGTCAAGAGGGAGAGCTTTCGCAGACTACGAGACTGAGCAGGCTCCCTCTCCTACTTCTACATTCCCTCAATCAGGGACCAGCTGGGAGAAAATGTTCTGGAAGATATAACGTTGCATTTTTCTGAAGGGCTCTGTCATTATTCGCCTGCACATTGGTCAGGATCACGAAATTTCGTTTCTTTTCAGGGGTTTTCATTGAAATGACCACGATCTCACCACTACCACCACCATGATCTCATGTTTTCAATGCATATCTTCTGTCCAATTGTGAGTTCCAAGAGTGAGAAATTCCTTTGGAATGTTAAAATCAAGCGAGAGTTTGGAGGGTGGTGGAGGGGTGCTCCGACGGTTGACACATTTTGTATTGAAAGAGGAAAACTTCTGACATTCACTCTGATTTTTTTAGGGGAGAGGTAGACGAAAAGTTCAAATATGAACCACCAGGGAGTTATTGGACAAAGGCAGTGGAGCAATTAGCCCATCATGAGCCAAAATGAGTCTAGGATTTTCAAGATGAACATTTTTTCTGTAGAAACCATAATAGGTAGGCAATAAAAAAAAGCCTATGGCAATAAAAAAAAAATTCATGATTATAACAATATAATGATGATAAGATAACTGAAAAGTAAGTAACAACACGACTAGACATACCTAGGTATCAGAAATTGGTGAAAATAATTTGTGGACACGATAGAGTTCATGCGTCAACCAAGAGACAACGAGCTCGTCTAAAAAACTGCCTAACATTCAGGTTCCTATGATACTGAGGAGAGAAAATCTACTTCCCGATGCCATGGGATTTCCTGACGCCTGAAATCAGACAGTTGGTATGAAGATTTCCTCCCCAGTTGTACACATTTTCGGAGGATTATTCAAGTACATCAGTCATTCGAGAACCTACATACTAGGATTGTTAAGATGCTTTCCTTCTTGGACCACCTACTTACAAATCTCAAACCACCTCGGACCTTCTAATTCCAATTATTACACTGGGTAAATCCATACTTTTCGAATGCAACTGGAGGAATGTAGGCATGAAAAATATAAATAATCAAATGATTGTAGATTGCATTGCAGGTATGGTCTAGTGTCCGTAACGTAATAATATTGTTATTTTTATTAATATTATAAAGTACATTCCTTCACTAAGGAACGACGAAGGAACAAGGTGTACCTACCACATAAATAAAATAGCCTATATCCTCGCCAGGAATTCCTTATCATTTTGCGAAAAACCCCATCAACAACCGAGGTTGCCACTAAAACAGAGTTCAGTCACGCACATAAAACAAACATACAGAAAAACAAACAAACAGACACACAGTTAACAAAATATTAATATAAGTAGTTATGATGAAGCGGAGGATGTTGTCACGAGCTGTGATAAACGTAATATTTTGAATGTCATTCAAAATTGTGCCACGATGTGAATATTCCAGAATCCCTCGACCACGGAATCATCTACCTATTCGAAAACCAAACCAGCATGGTAAGAATTAATCAAGTACATGGAGAATGCCGAAAGTGAGTATATTGAGGAAAATATTGAGGAACTGGTGAGTGTGATGCTGGTATTAATTGATGTGCCTACCTCATTTTTCGCAACAAATCAATAAAATTAATTTGAAAATTATTTGTCCAGAGCGGACGAATGATGCCCATCCCAGATTCATATTCTTGCGTAGAAAATCATTCAGAATTCGGGATACTCCCTGACCTCAGTAAATCACAGACGCTGAATGCCGTATATCACGGTCACGTTCACCACCCTCTGGGAGCCGGCGCTTAGCAACGAGTGGGTGCCACAAGGGATTATTATTTGCGACGCGATCATGTTTGTCTGAGACTCGTTGAGGATTTCCCCCAGGGTGCGGTTAAATATTTATAGGAGGCCATGGTATGAAGGGGGATGAGCCCCTTCCCATTTCATCCATCTGAATACCGGGAAACCTTGTGGCATGAGGGAGAGTGGGGTTGAAAATGTCGAGGGCCTTCATGAAGGGGTAAACAAGACGGGATGGTGGGGTGATTTTTATTGGATACAGTCACAATTAGCGTGAACGTAGTAACTTGTTGTAGAAATCGTGATGAAATGGATTTGAAATCTTACGTGGAAGAGAGACGCATGCAGACCGTTGAAAATAATTTCTTGTGACGAATTCAAAGATACCGAAACCATTTCTATGAGTTGAGCCATTCAGATTTCAATACATTCCATTTCATTACGGAAAATTTCGTTGACTATACGTATGAATGTGTCCATACTGACTACATGAAAATAACGTTTGGTACCTACTAAAAACATCATCTAATATGTTATGATAAAAACTTCGGTTAAGACGTTGATTGTCAATTGTCAGACATATTGGTTGATGTTTACTATCAGGAGTTCGCATTGTTGATTGTTGGAGTTGAAAATTGATGAGAAACGGTTAAGCTTTGGTTGGAACGGGTATGCAGATTGAACCGGTATGATCATTCAGGTAATTTCTCTAGCCGGGGGTGCAGGGGCCCTTGCCCCACGCCGAGGCCCACAGGCTGAGTTTATTTCCTTCTTAAAAAAAATTGAGTGTTTAGTACAACGAAGGAAAACGAGAAAATTCGTTGGCATCTTCATGGAAAATAGTCGGACCTACTAGAAATAAGTCACTAGCAAGGTGTAATAGTCCTATGAAAAACATACTGCGTGTCAGCGCGAGCATCAATCCGCATCACTTTATAAATTTATCTTAAGCTCGACATAAAGTCGAAGTTACTGATATTAACTAATTTTGGGCACTAACCTTATCTCTCGACGTTATTAAACGGGGTTTTATCGTTTTGAAAGGCCCCACTTAGCGACGCGCAATAAATCCACGCCGGACTCCCCGCGGTTCAACAGCTCGTTAACCCCAACCCCTTGGAAGAGATGAGGGACCAACAAGAAACTGAGTCCATATTAATTAAGGTTATGTTAATCCTAATTAGCTCTTAAATTAATTCACGAACTACTGTTGGCCGACCAAGCTGAGGCTTATCTCAGTTTGTCTATGGGGCGTATCCTGGAAGATATGGTCGGCGGAAGGTGGTACCGGTGTTAAGTGCACACATTTGGCGCGGGGTGACGCGGCAAAGCACCTTTATTAGGGCGGCTCTTCTCGCGTCGACCGTAATTCAATTCACTCGCAAACCGCCTTGGCCTCGGCAATAACAAAGTTGACAGCCGAGCGCGAGTGGTGGAAGCCAATTTTCGCCATACCGTCAGAAAGATGGAAAAAATACCTTCAGACAACGGAAGTATATTTACTTAGGATCACGAAAGTCAAACTGTTCCAGCGAACACAACTTTCAGTGATAGGTAGGTTGCTTTTTTATTACAGCTTCATAGATTTCTGTTTGACTTAGCGTTCAGATTTTTTTTTTTTTTTTTTCGTTTCAAGCCTTGATTGACTGACGATTGCATCTTTCATGTTTTGATCTTGAGCCAAAACTAGTAAGGCAACCGATGGTTTATTCAATGATGAAAAGAATGCCCTCTGGGACCACACACATACATCGAGACAATATAGCGCAGGCAATAGTCAAAATCGGTACGTCCAAAGCTGGATTGTATGATATCTATCAAACACTAAATCAAAAAGTGCGAACTGAGATCATAAATCGTAGTGATTGACAATAATCGGAAGAGAGGCGACATTTCAACGATTTATCCCAATTAATGAAATCTGAATGGATGAACCCACAGAAATCCTTGTGGTAGGACCGATACCGTTGAAATCGACACAAACAATTGTATTCATCTGACTCCACCACCGATTCAATTTGACGTCAAAAAATGTGAAATTGCACGAAGGCTGAATACATTTTTGGTGGTGCAGCGTTATGCTGGAGGAAAGAGGAATCCATTTTCCATTTCTTGAAGGCTCGAAAACTACCAACACGTACCTAAGCAACGAAGATCCAATGATCCGCTCTTCTTTCTACAAATCCTTTCTGGAAATTAAGGCTTTTCTCTCCTTGGTTCCTGTATTGTGATACATCATCTTGAGATGATTGAACTAGACAAGACTGAATGAATTAAACATGGCATCACGAAATCAAAACATTATTCCGATCATCGATCTTCTTGTAAGAGATTAACAACTCCCAATTTGAAAAAACGCCCTCAACGTAGATATACTACAAGAATAGTTTAACAACCACCCGCCATGATGCACGATTACGATTCACCATCGTATTTTCGCTTTTATAAGGTTGTGTTTCGTTTCTTCATGTAACCATTAACCTTCTGGGCACATGCTTTCGTACTTATCACCTCAAATAATAATAAATACAACAGACTAAAACGCTACAAATTATTACACAACGGCATATAAATGTGCAATGCATATAATATACTAAAAATGCCTATTAATAGTACTAAGTTAGTAGTGATAGAGTAGGTACCTACTTATAAATCGACATAATAAGCATTTCTTTCCACTTAGACCTCTCGTTCAACCTTTTTGGAACTAGCCTAGTTCATTAAACATACCGCTGAATTAAAATAGTGTAACCAATAAAAAATAGTCTCGCAAAAAAGGGACCTAAAAAAATAACCGAGGATCACTTCACAAGATGGGATGCAGTGAGCATAAAAACAAAATTGAGTGCCTCAGTTGATTCGGGAAGACGTTTCCACGGCGGACGGAACGAGGGATCAGGAGAGTCCAAATCCCTAGGAAAAAACGGAAGGACACTCTCGAAATAATGCACAAAGCCTCCCCGAGATTGGAAAGGGTGAATCCGAAGATCAATTACCCAGAAAATACTGTAGAAGGGTGTATATTTATGCTAGGGTCGAGCGAATGGAGGAGGGGAAGTTCATATGGTTTGATTTTGGACTCAACGATATCTTTGTCAGAAAATGTTAATCTACGTGAAAAACGCTGCAAATCGTTACTTTTTCCGTACCTTCACCAATCCGCAATCTCCCAATGTCCGAGAAACTTGCCCTCCTGACTATCCCAATGACAATGTCGGTGATTTCACATGATGATGAAGCCGGTCGACCGGCCTTGGTCTTTCGCCATGTTGTTTTTCCCCTCTTTCCAACAACCACTACAAATAACTGTGGCCCAGTAGTTGGTCAGCTATTGTATAAATTGGACCAGAACAACTCTCGAGACCAAGTTCTTGGACAAGGCTGTTGTAATGTCAATATTCAGCTCAATGATCTCATACATAGACGAATACTAGGTATTCAAAATAAGTCAAAATTACATAGGAATTGAAGATTGACATAGTAAATATTATAAAAAATACCTGGAACACTGAAACCCTTTAGAAATGACCCGATGTATCTTACCAAAATCATAGTAGACGGTACGAACGCCTCACTACATCAATATTGTGATAGCGTATTTAAGAGCAAATAACAGCTGTGGAGCAATACTATGGTTTTCAACATGGACTAGGAATACTGTATTTTGACAAAAATAAAAGGAGCACCAAGTTGGGAAACACCTACACCTCTATACACGGTGTCCCGGAAATTGCTCTGCAAGAGGCCGGGAATCGATTATTTGGGTCATTTCTGATCGAAATTCACTCATAGCGTGGAAATCGACATTTCACGAATAAAAGAAAACACGAAAAACTTCCTCGAGATTTCAGCTTTCAAACGGTTTAGTTTTTTTTTTCGATTTTGGTGTATTAATTAAGTGAGAAAATAGCGTTTGAATTCCAGAAAATGAGAGGTTTTTCTAATCTAGGAAATGTGTGTTTTTGGGTGTTGACGACATGACCATGGTTGGAGGAGTTAAGTATCGTTATCCACGTACTTTGCCAAGCTGAATCGAATGGTGGCACTCCTGATTCATTTTGA
>JAEMON010000003.1:24054502-24071940 GCA_030264115.1 Lygus lineolaris | reverse complement strand
CCTAGCCAAAGGAACAGTACGTGCAGAGAATCGTCCACCAGTTTCGAGGATCGAGCCCCAGACATCCGTTTTATTTTTGCCTGCCGAATTTGTAATATATCTATTCCCCTCCAAATAATTTCAGAATTGCTCTCTCAACACCATGAATTCAGTCAAGTCCTCAAAACAAGTAAATAATGTTTGTGGATAGGTAATGTAATGTTTCCTATCTCTCTAGAAGGGCAGACGTAAATTACGTATAACATTCTAGTATCATGAATCATATTATCCATGTCATTCACAAATCTACAGAACCAGAGTTCGGTAAATTTATGATAATAGCCGAGTGGCAAGGTAGGCACCTACTTTGCTTCTAATACTTAGTAAATCTCCGATCGGCATGATATATCATAATCTAAGGAATTTGGTCAAAAGTGCATAGATTATTTTGGTCAACGTGTTTGCATCTGGATATTTAAAGTATGTACCACTTGAAGTTAGCAGTTTACTACAGATAGGGCTCGGTGCAGGATGCATTCGAATGATGAAGAAGTTGAATGATAATAATGTGTTTAGTTTGAGATAATGATGCATGAAGGCTTAGGATCTCTCCATGCACGAGAGGGGAGAGGGTAAAGAGGTTTTCAAGCCAAATACAGAATTTTCCAAAACGAATTTGTAATTTCTCCAAACCGAATTCCAAATTTTCCATTTCAGATGCAAAATTCTTTCAAAATTGCACAGCATGAATAGGTGATTGGAGAAATCTGAATTTGGTTTGTGAAATCCTGAATTTGGTTCGAAAAATTCTGAGTTTGGTTCGAAAAACTCTGAATTTGACAAAGAAAATCTATGAATTAGAATATAAAAACGCTGAAAATTATTATAACTACGCAGTTTTATTATTTTTCAAGATATCAATCAATTAGTAGGTACCCAGCCACCTGATATCCGAGGATCCGAAAATAACGAACTCCAGTAGGTAACAAAGGGAGCTGATCAAAGTAAACTAGATTCAATGAAACCAACAGAAACAATTGCATTTGATCAGCTAGTCATTCAACGGGAATTTGGCCTACTCGAGAAGATTTGCGATTCACTCCCGTGTTTCTTCTATTTTTTCCGTTCAAAACTCAACTCCTAACAGGGATCGAACGGTTGGTCCTACACTGCTCCGCGAGGATAGGTGGTACTTACATAATTTCCTATTTTGTCAAGTAAATCTTCAAGAGAACTCATTCTAATCGTAGATGAGTTATCCCTATATTTTTCATTCTAGAAGGAGGGAGAGGGGAGAGGGGGAGAGAGAGAGAGAGAGAGAGAGAGAGAGAGAGAGAGAGAGAGAGAGAGAGAGAGAGAGAGAGAGAGAGAGAGAGAGAAAATATCACCCTCTTCTACCCCAATATCTTGGTAGATATGTACAATAGGTAAAGTCCTAATTCGTGAACCTTCAAGAAAATTACTACTAATCGTAGACTAGCTTTTCCTCTTAATATAATCGTCTAATCCTTCGAGAAAAAGTTCATGCAGAATTTAGTGTACTTGCTGCCAAAGAACACAATTGACATGGTTGAAAAAAGAAGTCGTTTTCCATCTTCTTGCTTCCTCACGACGTTAAGTATCTGGGCAAGAACTTTAAAAAAAAGGGCGTAAGCCAAAATGAAAATTGCCACCTGATTTTTACGTTTCAGATCTTTCTGAACAATTTCGGTGCCGCGTCTGTCTGTCAGTCCTTTCTTTGGTCAATTCCTTGTCCCAGGCAAAACGAGAAAGTAATGCTCCGATTTTTATGACATTTTCAGGGGTCGTGCCTATCAATTTCATCACATCATTCGTCACATCAATTTCATCGTCGTCGGATAACTAGTAGGGAGTGCACATGCGCAAAAGTGAAATTCCTGAAACTACAATTTTTCCGTTCCAAACCGATTTCGATAAAATTCGGAAGGTAGTTGGGGACTGACTCCATGACGAATTTCGTGACATTTGTATCAGTAATAGCCACTACGCATGCACAAACTTGAAATTTGTTGCCATAGGCATAACTTTGGAACCGACATTTACGACCATTATCACTGACATTTTCACTATAACTGATTATATGTTGTCCATATTACATAAGTGGGGAAGCTATTATACTACCCACCCAACTTGGCAGCGTTACTTCTTGGAAAAATGAGAAATTTTCAATTTTTTGGAGAAGAATTTTAAGGAGCAAGAAGAATTTTAGAAGAATTTTCAAAAATTCTAAAATTTTTCTGAAAGTCTTGAAATAATGCTTTTACTTGCAACTTACATGCTGTATAAAACACTGTCAAAAAAATCTTAAAACACGCTTGTGGTTCAAATCGTGTTTATTCTGTGCCAACCCTCAAACATCTGATTTCTACGAACATTGTAATTTGAAAACTGAGGAGAAATACCTAGAATGAATACTCAACGCCACAATGTTTCTCCTGCGAAGAGTCCCACCATCCCTAGTTCTTAACCGTCGAAGAAAAGCGTATTTCATTCTGAAGGAAGTTGCTCCGCTAGTTCGTTAGCCATCCCTATAGCTCAGAGAGCAGCGACGCGATGCTCTAGCTGTGGTTAATAAAACTAAACATGTGCTGACCTTATGTGTGGGGCAACCACACGCTGAGTTGGCGGTCTGGGTGGAGAAAAAGATCCTTCCCCGCTATATTCTTGCTCTCTGAGTTGTTGGATCTAATTTTAGAGAGTCAAGTTCGAAGAATTTACAGTTTTGGTTCCTAAATCAATGACAACGTCATTATTTCACGGTAGCTGTTTGTTAGTCCGTTTGTCTGTCTGCCTTTGACGGTTTCTGGCTCAATCGGCTGCACCTGAGGGTTTTTATTCTTTGCGAAATGACGGGTAAGTTCGAGGGGAACACTTTTTTCCTTCATAGTAAAATGGGCATTCCTCAGTGGAGTGCAGTGAGTTATTAGCACACAACCACCAAGAAAAACGTGAACTTCAGAATGTAATAAAAAATATACAATTTTTTTTCCCTCACAACCGAAGGTAGGAAACTAGTACAAGAAATTAAAGAAAAATTGTCTCCTACACAAGAAGAATTTCCACTTGCTTATGACGTCAGAGCTATCTGAACAATCTTGGTTCCGTGTCTGTCTGTCTGTCGGTCTGTGGTCATGTTTCTAAAACACGGATGTATTGTTGCCATCCCTGCAACTGATTCATCTCGTCCTTCTTCGAGGATTTCATTTAATCTTGCCAAGAGTACTATAGTGCGTGTTTCTGCTTGTTTTTTGATGCTCATATTTTGAACCTCATAGTTTGTATGTTTGTTTTTTCCTTATTCAAAGTCAAACGGCTGGACCGATTTACGAAATGATCAAACCTGGACCTTATTTCATAATGATCAGCGAGTTTCGAATGAATTCAGCGGCTGTGTTATAGACGACCTCTTTCATCGTGAAAGAGGCTTTGTTGAGTGAGCAAACACATTCAAAACTACAGGAGTTCCGTGTAATTTCACTACTTTCACAGCCAATTCGAGCAAAGTGTTATCTCTCGCATAGAACTTTACGGTACCAGATTGTTCAGCAGACAAATTACACATACATCGTTATAGATCGATGCATTTTTTTAATTTTTTTAAATAATCAAATCATCACTTTACTTAAAACAATTTTTTTAACTTTTGGTCTTCCGGTTCGTCGACGAAACTTGGTATTGAAAATGTCGAATTGGTACCTACTCATCAACATTGCAGTAATTTTGTCTACCTATCTTTTTGTTACCTAGCTGTCGAATAGTTCGGCTGATGGATACCAAAAAAGGTATTTTTGTATGTATTTATTTTGATGCATTATTTTTTTGCCTTAAAGATCCGAGTTCGAACATATCAACTGGAGTTCATGTGTGGTTTTCGATGATCTTAGTTCAACAAAAACACGTTCAACTTTATGAAACCCAAACTTTTTTGAACCGAGATTTGATCTTGGCTTACAGTGTACTGGGTTCCCGATGAACGGAGTTCATGGTTTTTTGGTGAAAGCGGCCCTAAAAATTTAAAACAGCGGAATGAGGCGGATTCGCTTTGGCAAATCTGACTGAGTATGATTGGTGAAAATGATGTACCAATGATTTATTTCCAAGGAAATTACCAAAAAGTTCCATTCATGCAGCATGAGTTATTGAGCGAATTTTCGAAGAATCATTTTAACCGATTTTGGGGGATTTGGGATCCTTATAGGAAACTTCACGCTGATTCCGAATACACCATATGTTCCTATGTTTAAGATGGTAATTTACACGAAAAAACCTCAAAGAAGCGTTTTTTAGCGATATTTGACTCAAAATTGTCAAAATTTGAACCCTTGGAGTACTCCAAAAATTCTGGCCAACGAACTTGACCTTTCTTTTGATATTATTTACATTTTGAAATTTTTTCAGATTTTTAGCTCGATTCCTCGGTCAGATATCGTCTGGAATGACACATATGTATATACCTATCAATATATACGTATAAATACCCCCAAGACGACAACCAAGTGTCCGCCTGCTATTATGAGTCGGATAACCCAACGAGGATACTCCAACCCCCGCATTCTCTTCCTACTCGTGATCACGGCAAGTCGCCGAAATATAGAGGTACTTTCTTGTGTATGATCGTATATTATTATTATTAATTCCCGTAGCTGTCACTTTTTACTTTCTCTAAAATCAAAGTGTAGGACTATATACATATTATACAAAAGTGTTAAACTTCAAGAATCGTTTTAGAATGGTCTGAAACGGACTTCCATGAAGAAAAACTTCGAAAATTTGCATGATTTAAATTTTGAAGCCATCGCAATAGCTTCATTTTCTTCGAAAATTCGCTAAACTTGAGTGGGGATGGAAACGATACATCGATGTTTTAAAATATCGTTGATTTATTTGAGAACAAAAAAACCTGAATGCAATTATGATCGTATGCGTATTATTAGGGAGAAACTACCTCCATTAGTATTTAGTTCACAAAATTATAATGGGGAAGGATTGATACCAAGTTCCCTATGTTATAGAAACATGCAGCGATTGTTGCATTTTTCCGGAGGGCTTGACGTTTCACTAGCAAAGAGAAACGTCATGTCAATCATTATTGCATATTAAACCACGCACGGTTGCCTGCCGATCGATGTATCGATTTTTCAATATCATTTACCATCCCAACTGACAATGTGGAAAACCTGGATTCATAACTAGTTAAGATTGGGTTGGGGGAGAATCGATCAACAACCAATCTGACAAAACAAACTGACCTCGGAGGGTGAGCCGAAGGGAAGGGAAGACCTATAGCCTCGTAACAGAAGGGTATTTATGAATATTAATGGAGTAATCTAGTTTTAATGCGCTTCCGTTTGTTAAGTGGGTCAATTATTAATCAGACGTGTCGTGCGGCTGACAGGTGACAGCGCCGTGCGGGAGCTAAACGATGAGAAGGCGGAGGACGGAGAGAGGAGGCGGAGGGGTCAGAGGGTGGCTAAGAGAGAGGGAGGAAGATGGTGGGAGAGAGGAAGAGGGTTCTGTGGAGCAGAGTAGGCGTTAATCGATTAAAATGGATTAATCGATTACTTTCATGATTAAATAAGTATTCGTGAGAGCAGAGCAATCGATTACTTTTGCAGTTGATCAGGAAAGTAATCGTTTAATCCCTAACTGCCGAGAAAGTGTCTGAATGCACCTCTTGTTCGATCCGTCGCAGCAGTGGTCTATAGGCTGTCTACCCCCCCCCCCCCCCCCCCCCCCCCCCCCCCCCCATTCCATAAGTCAAGATTTTGGATATCGAATGTGTGTTTTAGCGAATTTCGTAAGAAAATAAAGGTATATCTGACAGAGGAAACGAGATTTAAAATAATCCAAAACATTTCTAAAATGTTTACGAAATCGAATAAAAGATTGAGTTCGTTGGCCAGAATTTTTGGAGTACTCCAAGGGGTCAAATTTTGAAAATATAGTCAAAAACGCTGCAAATCATTACACGACGGATTATTATTTTCCATATAGATCGCCCATCTACAATGTTCCTATTGACATAAAATACCCACCTACCACGAGGTTCACAATCATCCCTTGGCGACAATGAGTAGGAACCTTCTTGTAATAATTATTATTATCGGAGAGATGTATCATTCATTCTTAATTAAATTTAGTAACTAAGGAAGCTTCTGAAAGTAAACAACAAACTTGGTTCGGTAGAATCGAAGGAAAGTTGCATTTGATCAGCTGATATTTGAACGGAGATTTTGTCTATTCGGGAAGAAATGCGATTCACACTCATGTATCTGCTCTTTTTTTCGTTCAACCCTAGTCCTTACAGAGAGCGAACGGTTAGTCCTAAAACGCTCGGTAAGGTCTCTTAATCGTAGGAACATTTTTTGGTATATTCGGAATCAACGTGAAATTTCCTATAAGAATCACCCACCAAACCGGTTAAAATTATTATCTGAAAATTCGCTCATCAACTCATGCTGCATGAATGGAACTTTCTTCATATATTTTTTCGTAGAATCCAGGAGTACCCACTATAGATTCGATCACCATGAACTTCATGGGGGATCATTAATTCAGAGATCAGTTAATTCCCAACTATCAAAACAATTTTTGGGAAAATTTGTTCGTTTTAAGCCGTGAGAAATTGATGCAAGTATGGCGGAATCTTGAGTATGCGCAAACAAACTGGCTGCTCATCATCCTATTACAATGAGATTCATACGTTACAAAGTGGGACACAACCTGCACTGGAAGTTATTCCAGAGGCAACTATTTCACGCTTGCGCATGTGCAATGGCTACCACTGATTCATTTTTAATGGGTTTATTATCATGGGATTATGACACGTAAAACCTAATCTATCCTTAAATTGTAAACGAAATCGGATCATTAGGTCGGAGAAATTGACGTTTGGAGGATTTCACTTTTGCGCTTGCGTGCAATTAATAAGTAGGTACCTACATTATATACTTATTTAGATGTTCATTTTGTGACCATACATAACTAAAACAATGTGTTAGGTAGAACGTTGAATTTCTTCAGAAAGTTATTTTTGTCTCTGTAATGTGAACAGTTCGCCAAATAAACGCTGTCATCTACATCTTAGTTATAACTGTGCAAAGTCTATAAATTCCAGTTAGCGACAGTCAACAATAGTTTTTCCCACGAATATTTGGTGAATGTTTGATAACATAAACATACCTAGTTACAAACAACATCACTCGTAATCAGCAAGATCAGTTTATAATACACGTACTTACCTACCCAAGGCCATCGTTTGATATACGAGTGGAACGAGTGGTATTATGAACTTCATCGGGGCTTGGAAAAGAATTATTGTTTGTTAGGCCTAAGTTATGTAAAGCATGCGTATCAAATTATGAGATATAATAATTATCATTTGGATATCGCACTCAAGTCACAACAATCAAACCTAAAAGCCACCAGCTACATAAATCCAACTCTTGTAGTTTGAAGAAGCCATTAAGTACCTAAACATAGTAGTAGTAAAGTAAATAACCATTCCAGACTGGATTTTCGCCCGTCTGCCGTTCCCAGCTTGGCAAACGCCATCAGCTGTTCTCCAAAGGGAGGATCATAATTTTTCCTGATGATTCCGCTCTTGGCTACTCATTGCCTCACCCCCTTGAGTGGAGAGGGGATCGCCGACGGCCCGATGCGAAAATACTGAGATGGCAATAAGCACCCATCCAAGCAATAACCAAGCCTCTGACAGTTTGAACTTCGGTGATCTCACGGGAACCGGTTTATTCCACTAGACAAGGCCATGCAATGACAAACAAATGAAACTCAGTAATTGAAACGATTAATGAAACTGGGAATATAGTGGAGAAACCATTTATAAGGTAGACCCAATGAAAACCAATTAAACCTATATGTCTACTACAGGCGCAGTAATCCGGGTATATTTAACTACTTTTTTCAGGGGTAATAGTTGTTGTCCTCTACATTTCATTCAGTTTGAAAAAAGTTATTTTTGTGTCAGGTTTAATTATTGCAACTTTGAAGGGATATTCACACAGCAACTCCTCTCTGAGCACAGATGATGTTCATGTGTTGCGTAAATGAATGCTCAAAGAGAGACAGACTTACCTTACGTACGACAGTGAAATTTGATATGAATTGGGTGCGATAAAGCATGATGATAAATAAATTATAATGACGTCGATTGATTGCTTGGTTCGAAACTGAGAGTCAAGAGCTGTAATGTGATCCATCAACAAAATATCTTTTTTTTTCTATGTGCGAGGTTTGATTGATTGCCTGGCTGTAACGACGTTAATAAACGCCAGAAGGTGGGAGTCCAAAACGTAACAAGCATCAGGGTATTTATAGATCAATATCGAGAGAGGTGAAAAGTATCAGGTTCTCCGAGTTAATATTTGAAGAGCCTTTTGCGATAGATTGAAAACAAGTAGTTAGCCTCCATCGCTCTCCCTAACTACCAGGCGAGGGTGGTCATTAATGTATTCCACAGGTTTAATGGTGAGGGGGAGGGGCCACCGTTTAATTGGCCTTTTCCACCATCTCATGCATATACACGTACGCATATATGGGAATTTTCACACGCCTTTGGGAGGAAACGATTCCCATTATTACCATACAAAGTATCGGGAATGAAGGAAAGGAGGCGGGGTTGATTACTGGTCACATTCAATGTGATGCCTTGTGACGAAAATGAAGAGGAAATAAATTACAAAGCATCGAATGAAAACAAACCTCTTCAAATGAATTCACCCTGTACGAATACGTAGGATCAACGCATACGTCCGAGAATCGTTTGGACAGTCAGGGATTGAGAATGTCCTGGGGCGCAGTTTGTCCATAAATTTGAGTCTAATCGGCGGTAAAAGTTGAAATTTCCGGTGAATCACCTCGCGATAGAGAAATTTGAATAGGAAAGGAACTTAAGGAAAATGACAAGAAGTGTTCTATACAGCACAACTCTATGGGGTCGTTACTCGATACAGTTCATACCTAATAAACAGTTTATAAGTTACTGGAAAAATGTCAAATTCCCCAATATAAGCTTTCAAAATTATGAAATCCGCCATCTACTTGCCAGGAACAACGGCAGCCCCCAGAGAGATATATTTTATTCATGGGAGCAACATGGACGACAGAACGAGGGAGGTTGTCGATTGCAGTCGTGAACGAACTATGAGGGTTCAACCGTAAATTTTACCCTCCGTTGCAAAAATTTTACGAAAATATAAATGATGACGACCCAATTCTCCAAAATCGAAATTTCAACTCCTTCGGGTACTTGAGTGTGAAGGTAAGGGTGTGTGTGGTTGTGAGTGTGAGTAGGCCTTTCTGCAAACCGTCATTGTTGTACGATAAAATTATAACAAAAATGTGAAATGTCAATGGAAGTTCGAACAAAGCTCTTCTTGGTCCCATACGAATTTCATAGCATTCGGATCAGTATTAGAGACTACGCAATCTACGCATGTGCAAACGTTAAATACGCCGGACCATGTAATCTGTGTAAGGATTGCCTTAGAACACACTTCAACACCCCCGCAAGTCAAAGGTGTTCGAGATAGGTTATTGTAATTATGGGTACTTCGAATAAGGATAATTTTTCAACAACTTGCCTCGATTTTACCAGGAATTATAAACCAACATTACAATCATGGCTCCCAATTGCACACTCCAACACCACAGAGAAACTTCAAACCTATTGGAATTACTGTAATCACAGGCTGAAAACCTAATGGATCTGAAATGAACACATTTGTCTATTTATCCGAAGTTGAACTTCAATTATTGCAGGAGGTACCTGCCAAGTTAGTTCATTAATTTTCCGTTAAAAAGAATCTATTTTCTCCATGTTAAATCTATTCATCAAAAGAAAACTTTAATCCAAGAATAACAATAATTCAATTGTTGTCCAATCTCTCTTACTACAGACGAGTGAGTCTGTTTGTGATTGAATCACAGGGGGACCACCCTGACTATCACATCTAGTTATCTAGTTACATCCTCTCAACACTTTGAGTGTAGTTAATTCATTCAAAAGATCAGTTTCTGAAGAAGGTAGGTAGGTATTCACAAAAATCCCTCGTGATAATAGCCTAATCATAAACGATTTTCGGAAGGGACATAATGAGAGATTAGGTGTTTTCATTGATCGGTATTAATAAGCCGGGGTCGACGGAAATCCCTATTTCGCGAGCATATAATAATAGCAGACGCTGGGCGTTGTCAGCACGAATAAACGCAAGGCCTGGTGTTCCCACGATAATTAGACACGCGGTGAGGTGCAAACAATGGAATACAACAATCGTAACGGCTGGAGAAATCCATTGGATAGCATGTCTGTAGATTCTTTCATCATCTTCCTATAATATACTTACTTACTTCATCGTTTCTCTTCTACCTGTCGGTATACGTCCATTCTGCTTTCTTATCTAGTATTTTCAGGCATAAGTAGAATCGGACAGTACCCAAGCCTGATGGGGTCTCCCCGTACCTAAGAAGCGGGCCGGCTCCTCTCTGCTTCAGGGTATAGCTGCTGTTATGGACCGTTAATTAGTTCCTGAGACAGGTTGTTGAGCTTCACCCATTCAGATTGCATAGAGAGGGTCTCCTTTTAGTCGCATCTCACCACACATGTACGATAGGTCTATTCTAAACCCGACCTACAAGGGGCTCCTACAATACATCTACCTCTAAATGACAACTTCTGTAAGCACCATTTTGTTATTATCATTTATAATATATCTTAATTCGATCAAATAGAAAACTTTCAAATAAATTAAAAATTAAATGCTCGCTTTCATAGAAATTGTTGAACTCGTGTGAAATCGTCGAGTTCAAATCATACGAATAGAAGGAAAATTATCGCTCAGTACGATTCAAAACACAGATCGTCCGAAGTCGCAACGAGGACAGCATCGATTATAGTTCCCCAATCCAACGGTCTAACAATTAGGACTGGGTCAACTTTGCCCTAGAATTCCAGTATTTAATCGGCCGATGGAGCCAGAGCCAGTCAGGGTTCCGCCGAAGTTTCCAACTGTAGGAAGTTCGAACTGTGAGAGGGAGAGAAGGGCATCGTGGGAGTTTATTTGTATTATCAATTACCTTTGGACATTGGATGAAAAAGGCCGAGAGTTGAACTGGATTTGATGCAATGGCAGACCAACAACATGAAATTTTTGTTTTTTCCATTTCCAAACCAACAGTTCATTGAACAAACTAAACCAGTTCCTCTACGTTATTACGTATATACAGTTTGGTCCACTTTATTGGAACCGCCAGGGTTGTTTCGTAACTATTTAAATTTAGACATATTCCAGAAATTAAAAAATCCTATAATGATTTTTATGAGGATTAAAAAAATTATCGTAGGGCATTTTTGCGTGCGCAGTGTGCGGAATCCACACCAACTTCCTTATTTTAAATGTGAACTCCCACTTTTTATAATAGCCACTTAGGGGTATAATCGAAATTTGATGAAATCACCCCTATATCGTCATTTTGAGGCCACGAAAACACGTTCTAGTACGATCGAAATGTACACTTATCGCAACAAATCGTAGTTTGTTGTTTTGGTGTATCCAAGCATGGCAAATCATTATTGTAACGTGTCTTTTCAGACGAGAATAATATTTTTATGTTAATTTTTACTCTCCTTCAGTTTGATTTGAAATCATCCTATCAAAATAGATGGAGTATCTAAGAAAATGCATGGAAATAGCATGAAAAGAAAATTAAAGTGACTATTTAACATCGTAGTTTACAGCTAAAAAAAAACTCTTATTTTCTTGCGTTTAGCGCACATTTTGAGAGTATTTTCGCACTGATAAATGCGATAGATGGGTAGAGTCCTCCTCATCCCCATAATGTGCTGGCCTGGAAGTTCGCATTATCTCTTTTAAAAAAAACAAAAAAAAAACACACATCTAGAAGCAAAATCTGAAAAAGTTTGAACGTTTCCACTCGAGCAACGGTCAAAGCCAAACAAGAGTTTAGTTGGTATTTAGAAAATCGTGGAGCAGTCAGTATTTCCTACCAGAAAACGAGGAAAAATTCAAAATGTAGCAAGGAGATACCTAACACTTGTGGGACGAACTATAAGTATTTACCATTCAGAACATTTCACTATTAAGGTTATGTACCAACTTCTTGGTTAGTTTAAGCTCCCATGAAGTCAAGTAAAAACTTTTTTTTTCATGGATTCTTCTGAACTGAGATATCTACAAGAACACAAATTATTATTCATTACGATTGACAGAGTAGAGTTTTAACTTTATATTCGGCAATGTAATTAATGTTACGAAGCAATGATATACTGTACTTCGGTTCCCTCCACATCCCCTGGATTAGGAATTGGGAAGTGTATGAACAAACGGTTCTGCTATTGACAGAGTCACTCAGAAAATGATAACCAAAAGCCCTATTATGAGCAGTAATATTAGCCGGTTCATAAAAACGGCTCAAACTAAAATGGGACCACGCCTGTACAAGACGAATTAGTTGTCCACATTAATGTATTTTTAAAGGATAATACAAACATTGACTTTTTTTCACAAACCACTTGTTTATGATCGGATAATGACGGTGAGTCCTTCGTACGCCTTCTCGAACTAGTCTTTGGGCGTTCATTAATATGCCACGCGTTAACACCAACCCTCGCGACCACTCGAGGACAGGAAAACATTAATTTGAACAAATTAAACTCGATTTTGAGCGTGAATATATTATAGTGGTTACCTCGTCGAATGAGTGAGTCCGCTGCCGTCTTATCGCTAATGTGGGAAGATCCCATGAAACTTGAATGAAAATAAAAATACAAGACGATAAAAATCTCGCTGACCTTGTGGGTCGATGTTTTTCCCTTTCTTTGTGATCAAATTGAATTAGGTATCATGGTTTCTTGATATCAGGACTACAAACGAATGTTTTGATGTATTGTACAATCGTATATATCGGATTAGCTATATCTACCTACAGATGGAATGTATGAACACTCGATTGGATCTGTTCTCGACTCTGCAATGAATATACGATGCGAATCGGAGAACGTTCTATTTCACCGATTGCCCCGAAACCCACAGAATTCGAATCATAGGGAATCAAGTGGACTGGGTCCAAACATTTTGCGTATTTGCGCAATACGCATTTATCCGTAAGCAAAGGCTACTATTCCGCAGGAGTAGCCTGCCTTGGAATCAGCCGAATAATTTAGTACCTAACAAAATGATATAATCCGACGGTGATGAAATTGAAGAGAAAGGAACAATCTGGGGTCTAACCTGCAAAATCCCAGGAAATATCATTGGAATAAAGAAGAGAATGGGTGCGTACTACGAGGGCGTTCAGATATTTGCGGACTGACAACTGGGTACATCGGTCTACCCACTTGACTTGTGAACATATATAATGATCATTCCAGTACAGAAAATGATGAGGAATTATGCAAGGTAATTTCAGGCACTGTAAGCACTTACGTAATCAGTCCTCAAACAAGTTACAAATGAAATACCTGATAGCCACTTCATGCTGAATGAAACAACTCGTATGCGGGAAAAATACAAACAGGATGTTCTCATCATGTTTGAGCGAGTTCAACATTCTGAATATGTTTATAATAAATTAAAGATTAAATATGCATTTCAACGATAATTTAGACGATTCTTCATCTTTATTCGTAATTAGTTGCGAGGATTTTGATGTTCTAGGTTTTGTGGGAACGCCACTTTTTCATCTTTCGACAAGAATTATTATGTTCACCCATGAGAATAATAATAATAATTCAAATTCAAACGGGAGGGGATTATAAGGTGCGAGATCCATGATGATACCATGAGAATGACTGAATCAATGAAGATAAGGCTTTCTAAAGCCGGCCTCCAATATGTTCGTAGGTACGTCATGTTATTATCGTGAGTCATTGTTAGGGAGGCCAGAAACTCAGAGTATATGTGTATTTTCAGACATTTACAAGTACAATAAGTTATTGACATCAATTAATCGTTTCCAATCGACACAGAGAATGAAGTAGAATAATGGGTGGAGAGAACAAGAAACCTATATAATACGTAGGCAATTTATGATAAAGAGTCAATAATTTATTAAAGAATTGGAGTTCCGAGGGCCCGGATGAGATCCTAATACCAGAACCATCCCTGCCTAACCGCCTGGCCATCAGGTCGAAAGTGTTTCCTTGATGATGTCACTTAAAGAGAAGATCGTCCAAGAGGGCAGTACCTCCCCGCAAGAGGACTCTAATGGGTTTTCCGTTCGGAGACCCTTTTCGGGCTAAAGAGAAGGAGAAAATCCAACGTATATCAAACCGATGCGACCAAGGCCCACCTTTCCCTCTTTCCAGAGACACATGCTGCATAAGTAACGAACCCCTCAGTTCCCTTACTCTACATCCGATGCAATTACACGTTTTACGGGGAACATCTTTTGAGCTTTTTGGGGTTGATAAGAAGCTTTGAACTCCTACAGACGGTTCCCGAGTAACATTTTTAGTTCAAAAGCGCATGAATAGATTCAGGAGGGGAAAAATAAAAAGAGCAAGCGTGAAGAGTCTTGAAAGAACGAACGTGCCCGAATAGAATCAGTAATCATGTTTATTCGGATAGGTCAGTAGGAAGGTTAACCTTCAGGATTGCAACTTTAAAACTTAAAGTTAATACAGACGTACGAAACTCGATGAAATGAAGGGGAAGTATAAGTTGTTAAATTTCTGAGTAGCTATGAATGAATCTTAACGTGTTTCTTTCACTTTTCTGGCAAGTTTAAAAGAGAAAAATGTTATACACCATGGATAGGGTTTCACTGGATTGAACTACCCAGTCAACCTTCATGTTATTGGAAGATGAATGTAGTACCTACCACGTGCTAAAATATACCAACCTACTAGAAATGACTTTGTCTAAAAATATTTATTCCATCCAACTCAAAATAGTTTAAAATTAACAGGAGGATCTAGACTTCGACAGGTACCAATTGCTTGGGACTTGTCAATAAATTGTACGAATCAGCGGAGAGACGGACAACATAGTTCCAATAAATTCCCTCTTATGATTACGGTCGAATCCCGCTGTTTCTCTGTTATCACGGGTAGGTACCACTGTTACCTTTTTGACGGCTCGACCAGTCTTGTAGTTTTGCTCACTCACTTCCAAAGGTAGGAATTAAAGACAGTAGAATCACGTAATTCTAGTGTCTTCAGTAGGAAGCTATGTATGTCGGTATGAGATGCCCTGTCCCGGGCATTCAACCGTACCAACTAAATTGAGTTCCGATTTTGATGCGATACCCGGACGCAGACGGTCTCCTATTGATTTCACCGCCCTCAGACCAATATTGGAGTGTGCTCGAACTCAAACGCAAATTTCCTGGAATTAGGTATAGATATTGAAGATTTTTCAGTTCCTACCTAATGGACAGATTTCGCTCAAACTCTCAGGATAGTTGGGAGTCCTGACTCCATCACGAATCCCTATGAATTTTGTCACAATTGGACGGGTTATGGATAGCCATTGCGCATGCGCAAACTGGATATTTTTTGTCACGGGCATAACTCCAGCTTCACCGATTGAGCGTAACTGCCCCTGGAAGGTCCCCTACTAATTTCATCGCAGTCTGACACCTAGTAGAATGAGCAGAAATGCGAATTCCCTGAAGCAATTGTTTTTCAGTTCCGAATTGGGCCAATTTAGCTCAAATTCCGGGGGTAGTTGGGGGCTGTCTCCAAGACGAGGCTATTAATTTTGAAAACTTTTGATCAGTAATAGCTATTGTGTATGTGCTGACCTAAATTTTGATGTCATAGGCACAATAGGAACTATTCTCCCAATTTCAATGAAATACTCACGATACGCCCATGTTATAGCGGGAGAGTTCAGTCCTAACACACCGTAATCACGGGACAAAAAATTAAATTACCTATCGAGATTTGAAATATGACAACTACTCAGACTTAACTATTGTAGCAGCCGCTGCTGTAACTACTGGTAGTACAGTACCTTCTTTCACGTGATGATGTCTCAATTATCTATTGCGCTGGGATGAACAACCGTTGAACGCTAATTGAACTTCAGAGATAGTAAGCAACACGATTATTAAAATCCAACCTCCTAATTTTCAATACCTGTCGGGGATCAGTAAATGAGTAAATTTATCGTAATTCTTAGATCACAATTTATTCTGATTATCTCGGCGCAGAATCAAGTTCAGTAATAAGTGGAATTTAGTTATCAGATATAATAATTATACTTAGTTACAGCTACAGGAGGACTTCATGAGCCGACTGATACAATAATTAGTTCGTAATAATAAAATTCAAGTTAGTAGTGCCAACTAGTATAGTAATAATTGGTTAATAATAATTCCTACCTTCTCATTTTGGGGCTTTCTATGTTATTTTTATACTCCAAATAAAAAACCCAAATAAACCACTGCTAATTGAAACTGAGAGTAAGTAGCCCGAACAACATCAGTTCCACCATTCTATTCACTTGTTTATTGAGAAAACTTACTAGAATAGATCATCATAATTATGTGCATGGCCCATACCTATTTGATTTTCTTTTTCGCATTATGAAATTATTCAGACCCGTTCATGCTTATGGTTTCATTACACTCACTATCTATTATTAGCACAACTCACTACTATTTTGACTTGATAACACAAGAGAGTCAAACAATATTCAATAAAAATATGCGTTACTATTGATGTGAGGGTAACAAAAGTTTCAGGAACATTCTCAATACACTAGCATGCAAATTTATTGAAATCAACAGAAAACCTATTGTGAGAGTGTGGTATTCAATGTTTATGAACACTGTTGTGTTGATCGAAAAGAGTGTTTCAAAATGGAGTGATAGATGTTTTAACCAATACAGTATGAAGTTCAGGAACACCTGAACCAGAATATTAAAAACCTGGGTGGCGTAAAATAAAATGGAAGAGCGGATGAAATTTTTCATTACGAGAAGAGGATGAAGGCTGCAAAGCTGAATGTGAGTTGGAAATCCTATCAACACTGCCGGTGGCATGAAGGGAAACTGTCTGGTTTGAAACTGGCCAACGAGTTTTTAATAAGGTGAGAGGTGAAGCGCAGTAGTTGAGCTCGCACAAGTTTAAGAATTTAAAGTTCAACTTGTTACTAAGAGTTCAAGAGGATAAATCATTCCCTTGAATACACCAGAAGACTCTTCGAGGATCGTAATAAAAAGAAGAAAGAGCATTAGGGTTGCCCTGGTACTTTGTCAGATCGGGCGTGGCTGAGAAGGGAAAAACGGGATGGAAAACGCTGTAGGGCGGCCGAGGGTTGGCGGGTTGAAACTGAAGAAAAAGCTATTTCCAACGTATTTCGCTCTTGAGGTTATAATGGCCTACATCATCAAAGGAAGGGGGATTGGTGGTGTTGGCGCAGCGGATATTCAACTCAGTTACGATGATAAGG
>JAEMON010000003.1:23999907-24010366 GCA_030264115.1 Lygus lineolaris | reverse complement strand
CTATAGCATTCCGAGGGGCTCGGTTGATGTCTAGTAGAGACCCACAATAATTAGACTCACAAACGCTACTGCGCTGAAATGTTACTGAACTGAGGTATTGATTCCACATAAGAACATAGAACATAAGAAAAAATAGTATGGAACTTCTTAATAGAGGAAACAAAAATTGGATGGGACTACAACAGGAAAACACAATTTATATAGGGAAAATCCCTGAGAGTGTAAAGGGATCGATTGAAATGCAAACCACCCAATAGAAGAAGAAGCTTCTACCCCTTAAATCGCCCATTTACATTATCAACCCGAATTGAGTTCACCTTATTCCGCATACACCCTCGGTGGCTGACATCAGGGGCCTCTATCACGGGGAGAAACGACCTGCTTAGTCAGAGCAACGTAGAGGTGAGCTCACGCGGGATCGCGGGATTAATAAGAAAATTGGGAATTGTTTCAGGGATCAGTGAGGTAGGTGATATATTGCCGAAGAAGGTGAGCTGTGGGACCCGCCTCAAGCATTAGGGTTTGATCCCCCTAGATTCCCACAAGGTGTTTCCTAACCTGACCCAAGGAACTACGATTAGTTGGAATGAATTCAGGCACGTTCTATAACGTGGAATAATATTTTACCTTGATTGAATTATTTCGACAATGGTATTGAAGAACACGAAAGGGGTTACAGTAAAATGCCTGAATCAAATAATAGTGGACATACTTGCAATATTCATAGGTACGTCAAAATTCGCTGATTTCGTTTTCAAAGCATTACATAATGTAAGTATGTATACGCATCAGAGTACAGCATGCAATTGAGCTTCCACAACTATCTGATCAGGTAGATCGTATTGCAATTTTTTTCTGATACCAATGGTGGTCCCATTCCAACCCAATTTCGTCGCTGAGTGAAAGCGGTAGGAGCAGGGGCGATAGCTATTCGAAGAACTCCTACATTGAAATCCTTAGACGTTGAAACAGAAAAAAACTGGTGTTGTCAAAATTTGTCAAAAAGGAAAGTTGGAGCAACAGATTACAATGGTGGTCCATACCTTAAAAAAAGTGCAAGTGATGATGGTTGGGCGAGCACAGCGAGCGGGTCTCGTTGCACTTGTAAATGAAAAGCAGGAGAGGTTTGGGTGACGGTCTCCAGTGACGCTACAGCCGCAGACGTAGGAGATGACACCAAGAAATGGGGGGCTCCTTGACTAGTGCCCCGAAATTCTCATTTTATCTCTACTCTTTCTTTTTGCATTCACTTGCTCATTTTGTTCATTCTATAGGATGATGAAATGTGGACCGGTTAGTATGAAAGCTATGAGAGATATCAATACAATTAATAATACACTACATCATTGCTAATTTCCCGAGCCATCAGATAGGACACTCAGTGTTGGTAGAATAATCAAGGGGATCATTTGAACTGGAAAATCTTGAAGTACTCCACGACTCCATTTAGATTCGCGGAGATGGGTCCGGCTTCTTCAATCATTGGAGCTCGTCCTTCCCGAAACCGGGCAATCACCCAGCTGGCGAGGCGCCAAACCTTCTGGTTAACAATCCCTGCTGTTTACTTACCTAGTTAAGGACACTGCGAAATCAACGGTAAGGACAGAAAGGGGCCCTTACGAGGATCTTCCATCTTCATTGTTTGCATTTCAAAAATGCGTAGATCAAAGTCTATCTACTCAGCTCGCTCGAAGTTAAAAACGCAGCACATCATTACACAACAGTTTGTTATTTATGATGTATAGATCACTCATCTGTAGAGATCACATTTGTTAATATTGTTTCCTCATAATAAACCATAGCCCAATACCTTCTCCAATTATTGTGATCAATGATTTTATAGTTGGTAAGTACCAATCTCAATTTATCACGAGGGTTACAGTGATTTCTCGAGTCCCTACCTATTATACTTTGGAATCAAGGACGAAAGAAAAAAAATGTAACCCCCTCATGAATTTATTGATATTTTACGTTTCAAGGAACGTAGAATCCGAAAACCTAATTAATCCTTAGACATTAGACCGCGGCACTTTGATTGGTTACCATGGACCAAAATTAATGAAATTTGGAATACCGGCTCCATTTGGGGTCTAGTTGTCCCCCGAAGCTTGGTATTATTGTCAGTCTCCTCTAAGGAGTAGAAAATAAGGGTTGAAATTTTCAAAACGCTTTAGCTCAAAAACTTCAAATAGGAAGGTACATTTTTCCCATCGATCTCAAATATTCACAATTTTCAGCGTCGAATGAGACCTTGCGGTGAATTTTAGGACAAACCGTTCGCTCCCTGCAATGACTCAAGGGTTGAACAAAAGAAAAAGCAGAAACCGACTTTGGCCGACTTTGTGTTCAAAGATCAGCTGATCAAATAATGCAACTTCTTTCGGATTTCACCGAGTCGAGTTTCTTGTTTACTTTTATAAGCTTCCTTATTACTTATTAACGTTATGAAATACTTATTAAAACTCTCGGATAATTAATTATATATTAATATACCTGCATAACATATTATATTATAAATTATAGTAATTATAGGTACTCATTGTGCACGTCGCATTGTGAACCTCGCGATATAATCAGGTTAGGTGATTACTACAAGTACCCCGTCAGAACTGGGTCACTGGAACGCGCACTAGCAGGTTACTCCGAGAGATGATATTGAAAAGAAAATGGAACTCCTAAAAAAACTCACATTTTGAGGTTACAGACGTGAAGGACACAAGAATAATGATTTTTTTGGAAGGTTGCGCCGAATTATCTTGAGATATTTTTCATAAACCACCACCGATTGGGTTACGAGAGTTTATTAACTCAATTATAAATTCGACACCGTTGAAACACAATTCAGGGGTAGGTACAATCAGACTAAGAACTCGTCCTCGAGTTATTTGACGCAAACCGCAGAAACTCTCTCAAACTGCGCAATCGGTTCTGCACATAACTGATTGAGTAACTTTCGGTGGCTGGAACAAACCTAATATCGTCGGCATTTTTCTCATCCATCAGCATTAAGGTCTACCTATCTGAAATGATTCAAGGCTGCCGACACCCGGAATAGACAACTCCTAACCATTAAGATTTAATTAATGATACGATTCAAAAGCGAAATTACAGTAAAAGATCCCCGACTTCGAATGTCATTTTTATCTTCGCCTTTTGAACAACTCTTAATTGTCTTCAGGGAAGAGAAATGCTCATTGAGGTCAAAGGAGCGCCTGGCACCGAAGTCGTACAATTGCAAGGGGTGGTGGCGGCGATGGCAGCAGGGGGAAAAGAGAGGATGATAAAATCATTTCATGCTGTCCAAAAGCTTCTTCAGCTTCCCCCTTGGATCAGTTTTTTTTTTTTTTTTTTTTTCAATATAAAAGCCACAAGAAATACAATACAACTCTCCCTCCCCTCACCGCACCTTTTTGGACTTCAAGAAGGAGTACAATGGCATAAAGAGATATTCCTTCTTTCCAAACACAAGAATATTCCGTCGTGGAGGTACCAGTCAGAACAGTGAAAGAATCGGAAAATGGGGACTGGGAGAGAAGGAGACTAGGAAGGAAAAGAGCTGGAGACGAAAGGAGCACTTTGATAAGTGGAATGAACCCCTGTTGTTCCCGTTACTGGGTTAATACACGAAGCCCTGCTTCACAAGTTGCCGTGGGATGATACAAATCGCCTAACTGAGCCCTCCGCCCTCTCACTGAGACCACTTCCTCAGCAGAAGTCGTTAGATTCTAATTATTTGATACGATTTTACCAAATGAGGGTTATTTGTTCCCAACGGTGCTGACCGTGAGAGTTTTCTTATTTCCTTGTTCTGGCGAAGTAACTACTAGATTTTTTTAACTCTCAAGAGAAATCAAATGTCGCTACGACCCATGTATCAGATCCATACCTACACTGTTAGGAGCACGGTTGCACGTTCTGCAAACGTGAGAAAGGCGGGATGTAGAGGTTCAATGCTTCCGATTTTCCTTTGAATTATTCACAAACTTGAATCAATATTTTTCCACAGTTTCACTCAATCCACAAACTCAATATCGACCATGTTGATTAGGCAATTTTTAATACCTTACTTATTTCGGAAACGGGAGAAAATTATGGAAGAGTGAAAATGTTGCAAATAGCCGCGGAACAATATTCCGTTGAAAACAGGAGAAATGGAATGCCAACTGAAATTATGTAATAGGAGGTACTTTGGTGGATGGATTTACATTTTGTTATTCAACCAGATGACAATTTTATTCGAGTGATACGTATTGTATCAAGTACCTACCTATATTGATCATCGATTGAATCCCTATGAAAATATAGGCTCGAACTCGACTTGGAAACTTGGAACACTCTAGCCAAATCGGAAGAGTTGAGAGAAATGCTAAATGGCTCAATTAAGAAATCATCTTAGGTACGACGTTTCACGCAAATGAAAAGGCAGACACCGAGACGAGAAGGAGTAACAATTGGATACCTCTCTCTGGAGTTTCGGATATTCAAAGTCGGAAAACACGTGGGACCAAACAGCCAGAAAATCATAAAGGAGAAAAGCATTTGAACATAAAGGCTTTTTGAAGTTTTGAAGACAGGAAGCATCTGGGGGATATATAAAAAGGGAATACAACTTCTGAATATTGAGGTAAATACAGTTTTCTAATGGACGACCTCCTCGAAAGCAGTCCAATCATTCAGTTTTGGAAAAGTGTTATAACTGAAGAATAGCACAATTTCGCGATGGAGAGGAGTTTGAAAATGAAGTCTCGTGGTTTGTACTAGTTATAGGGATTCATTTGCACGCGACAATGAGTTTCCCCTTATACACTCAAGTACGTCTAATCAACTTTTTGCTGTGCAATTCCCTCTCCCTCTTCGTTCCCTCCTGGCATTTATTCGGTGGAATGAACCGACGAAACGATTGAACCAGTCTGTGGCAACATCAGCATCAATTCAAGACTGCCTGTTGTTTTAATGGGGGAACCCTGTAACATTCCGGGAAAGGGCCGGGCGTTTTAAATAGAGTATGAGGGATAGACCTAACAAGGTTCCCCACAACTGAGAACCCAAGAGCTTCCAACGTACTGTTCCACAGTGAATTCTGATAACGAACTCAAATTGTACCTTTCTTATTACATAGGTAGTAATTATATATTAATATAATGGAGACTCGGCAACAGCAAATATTGATACATGAATTGAATGCATCTTTCAAACATGTAACTTCCAACCAACAATATTGGAACAGGTTTCCACCAATTCTGAAATTCTGAATTCAGCCATTTAACGTATATTAGCTCTTGTTTGCTGAACAGTGATAAGGAACTATTCGTACACATCTGAAGTCCGATTCAACTTGCATGTTTAGTTGAAGTCCATACGAATTTCACCAACTTGATTTCTAGGGCAATATACCAAGCTAGTCATGATTTCTATAACTTTCCATTTTAATATTACATTATGTACTGGTAATCAAGTAGACGTAACATATGCGCATAAAGGAAAACAAAGTACTAGGGAGAACCCATCATGGAAATAGATGGCAACTTCGTAGAGGAAAAATAGAAGGGAGCTCGCAAAGATCATCATATCTGCTATATACTGTGGAGCTACTGAAGGTCTAGCGCTTGTGTCATATCCCAATGATATGACATCAATGGAAGCAGACGTGGACTGCATTAGGAGCAATGAGCTGCTGAGCCGTAAAGCTTTGATGTGAAAAGGGAAACATCCAACCTGCCACTCAAGGCCCAAGTGTCTTAAACAGAGATTTATGTTGTCATGTAGCGAAATACATAACAATAGACTGAGCTCCAGCCATGAATAAAATATGAAGAGGCCCTAGGGGTAAGGTTGATAGGACGGGACGGGACGAGTCTGGAGATGTAACATACGGCATAAGGGTAGGAGGCAGGTTACCAACGAGCGTATTGGTACATATCTGAGTGCCACGAGAACGTCAGAACTCTCTTCCCTCAAATCCTTCTACCTTCCATTCTACCGAAGCTATGTATGCACTTTTTATGCGAGACTAAAATATTGTTACAACGTGTAAGAGAATACGAGGAAGGCGGTAAGGGACTGTAAGGGCGGGCACGAGGTGAATATAGTTTGCATGAATAAGGAAAGCGTTACTTCGACCCCTCCTTTTACCCTCCAGCACCACCTAGCGCAGTTTCGAGCATCAAACTGAGGGGAGCTTTCTTTCTAACAAAACTCCTTTTCTAAACGATCCCCAACATGTCCCTAAGTAAATTTCGAGACCATCAGACCGGAGAGGGGGGGTCTGGAATTGAGGAAAGTGGTTCTCATACCTACAAGAGTATAATACGTTTAGGTTGCAAAATGGATGGGAAGTAGCTTTCATGAAACTGTTCAGAAATATCATGTCTCAAATACCTAGTCTATGAACAACAACGGCGGTGCTGACTTACTAAACACATCCCATTGTCAGAACAATAAGAAGACAACGCAAGCAACACAACAAAAATTACAAAAACACAACAAAAATACACACCGTCCGCAGTTCTACAAAAATTTATTATTGTCAGAAGAGTTATGGAACTCGCTCATTGAATACGCTCGGCAAGTTTTATGTGAACCTCTTAAAATACGTAGCTTCAAACAATTGATTTGTTTTCACACGCACTTCAAGTGTTGGGTCATGGATTGAATGAAGGGAGTGATTCCGTTGCTGGACGAAGACTATGTAGTGGAAAAACGTAGTCACTTCTTTTTCGCTTGAAGGTTGTATGTAGGTATGCTTGTCTCGTTGCCACTATCGTTCGAAGCCCCTCAATGCTGAGGTCCTAGATCCCTAACTAGCATGTGATAGAGCACTGAATTTTGCATGAACAACTACCAAGCGTACGTGTCCGCGAGGCCGAAAGGGTCACGGTCATAACCCAGCAGCTCCGCGCTTTTCAAAAACTCGAGATAGCAACTAAGTACATACGTAGATGGATTTTGATGGTTCACAATAAATTCATGGGTATGAATAATCATTGTGACGTAATGGCTGTATACAGAAAATACTGACCCATTATTTTCAATAATTTACTTTTGGAATAGAACTCGAGAAACAATGTTACCCCCCCCCCCCCCCCCTCTAAAATTTGATGCTCCAATCCAAAAATCGAATTAGATACAAAAAACTCGTCCGTCCGCCGTACGCGACACGTGTTGTCGCTTCCTCTTGGGGTCTAGTGGTGCCCCGAAGCATGGCGCTACCATTAGCGTTTAGAAACTAGGAGATAAAATTTTCAAAACTCCCTATCTCGAAAACATAAAATAGGAATGTAGGTATAGTCTTTCCATCGATTTCAAATAGATCACAATTTTTAGAATCGATCGGGGCCGATCGGAGCAATGTAGGACCAACTGTTCGCTCCATGTAAGGACTGAAGGGTGGAACGGAATGAAGAGCAGAGACACGAGTGGGGATCGAAATATCTTTCCGAATATTGAGTAGGAAGAATTCTCGTTCAAAGATCAGCTGATCAAATGAAAGGTTTTCAGATTTCACCGAATCGAGATTCTAGTTTACTTGTATGTTATCTTCCTTAGTTACTGAATTAGGTTATGAAGGCCCTACTACAACTCTCGCATAATAATAATCAAAGGTAAGAATCATAAGAAATTATGATTGTGAACCTCGTGATACAATTACGGTAGGAACTAACCTACTAACGGTAGATAATAACCGGAAAACGTATTGGGATAATAGTTTGATATGAGGAATCTATGAACCGATCCTTATACAAGGGTGATCTATCCGGAAAAATAATAAATCGTTGTGTTTAATCAATTTATCCTAAATCAAAATTTCAATGCGTGGTTCATTAATATATATATCTGCAAATATTTATAGGTGGTGTAATCGCACATAAATTTCCTTGAATTTATTTGATGGGTTTCAACGAAATTGGTGAAAAGTTGGTATCAAGATTTTCGGTGGAAGTCTTTATTCGAGTTACTGACTTATCAACAAGAAACTAATCACAAACATGAACGAGAAAACTAGATTATGGTTCCAACTTATTTGGCAACGGAATTTCTCCCTTTTAATTTTTTAATTAGAAATAATGCGGGAAGGAATCTAAGGTTTTTTTAAACTCCACCTCATAGAATCCTCTTTCAAATACTTTACCGCATCAGAACTCACTAATAGGCTTAACGACTCAAAACCCGTTAATTTGGCCAAAGACCAAGAAAATCAAGTAAAACCTATTAAAACCAGAGGAATCGAAGAATTAGGGCAATGGTCTTTTCCTTCTTCCAACGAAATATAGAGTATAAGTCATGGAATTATATCAAATTATCAACTAACGATGTTGAAATATTTTTAGATAGGTAATAAATATTATTATTATCATCCATAAGTTTATTAGGTAGCACCTACTTAAGAATTAGTAGTACTTTCCTTTCCAAATAAGGGTTACTAGTATTCCCGTTGTGTCTCTGGAGGAAATAGGATAATATACAATACTAACCAAGTTTATTAAATTCCAAAGGCATGCATAAAGATATTAGATAGGTACATAGCATTCGTTCGTTCGTTTTGTTAGCATTTGTTTGAAGTACTTTACAAATCCAACTTCGTCTACTTCTATCAGGTAGGGTGATGTAAGATTTTTGTAACGTCAAAGAAATCAATTCTTGTTTCTGGGTTATCTTTTGTTTACCACTTCACCCTGAGTTCTGCTGAAAAAGTTTTGTAACGTGATAAGGGAGTGTGAGACACGTGGAAGACTTGGAATTCTGAACTTACCTCCTTGTACAAGGAAACCCGTTCAAAAAAAAACTCTTGGGTAGGGGTGGTGTAGAGGACACGAACTTGACCTTCCTCATCGGGAAAGGTGGCAATCAGTATTGGATCTCTTGTCAAGTACTCGAAATGAAAAAAGTTCTACAAATGTGGGTCTGACAGCAATCCCCTTCTCAACTCCAAGCTCGGGGAGCTGGACGAAGTGTTATTGAGAATCTCGAACCTTCGAGTATAGAGTCAGTACCAGATAATTATATTTTGTCACTTTGGTGGATGGATTCTGCATTACAGAGTAGGTCTTTCCGGGACCAATTTTCTATTAACTAATTCGGGTACAACTATGACATGAATGAACTATACTGGATTAGAAGACTAGTTGAAGAGTGAAACTGATTTTTACATCATTTCTTTTTCATCCCGATGGAATTCAGCATGCAATATATTATACAGTCATTTATTGTATGAACGTAGACGTTTGAGGAACGAAATTCATCACTGATTCGAATCTCATCCTATCAATCTAACTGATCCCGATGCGTCCTTGTCGAAACCTCAAAATTATGATTCGATACACTCAATAAACCCACAACTCTGAAGGCGAGGGTATAAGGCATGCATATGTGATCATACCACGTTTCCCAACAGACCAATTGAAAAAGGTATCTATCGACACACATGCGTACATAAATGATCCTCCCAAAACGAAAAGAACGTGCTGGGAATAATAGGTTGAACGAGTGTATCAGGAAGCTTCCGCTTGGAGGAAGTTTCCTTTTTCTTCATCTTTACCAGCAATAAGTAAGAGTACCAGGAAACTCAACATTTCATTATGAATGTGTAGGTATACCTATAAAACATAATGAACTACTAACCTATGTCAATGTGCCGACATCCTTGACATTGAATTAGTTCACTAAACGTGTTAGTAACACATCGGACCACTTGATAGATTATCACCTAGGATAATTGTTGGGAGGACTTTCAATAGGCATTTGTATATATTTAATAGGTGGTACATGCATTTAATGTGGATTTGTCACTACGTCCATCCGATCTCATCTGAATCCAATGGTCTCTACGCATGGTTATTTTAGGTTATTTTCCATTTTTCAACTGAACTGTCTCAATGAGAGCATCCCAAAAAGATTCTACATGATTGATATCTCATGAGCAAAAAAAAGGCTCTTCTATTTTTAGAATTTGCAACCGCATCCCACCCAGCTCCATCAGGAGGGTGGGGACGGGTCAGTACCGAGAATTCGCTACTCCGAGTTTTTGAGGGTGCTTAATCCGAATTTGGGGTCAAGAGTTTAATTTCGATCTGCGGCGATGCCATCAAACTCGATAGGATCGCAGTACTCGTCATCTGGACAAGGGCCGACTTTGCCAAAAACCCATGAACTAAGTTCAGAGCCGAGTGTTTGGGTTTCAACAAGTTGAACAGCTAGGGACGACGTTTCCGTTCAACTAAAGATCAACGGAAACCACCATTGAGCTTCAGTTAATCTATTGTTGAACTATGATCTGGAAAGCAGTTAGTACCGAGTAACATGAATCAGTGAATTTCCAGGCAGTGACAAAAACGCACCATTCACCAACATTGCAATGGAACTACAAAAATGCGATTCTTGTGATGTTAATCAACCAAACTGCTTGATAACTGAGATATCACGGCAATTTTACTACCAAATTATTAACGATTCTTTAGTTTTT
>JAEMON010000003.1:23985981-23999418 GCA_030264115.1 Lygus lineolaris | reverse complement strand
GAACTTTTTAAAACAAAGTTTCATCGATCCATCCCGATGTATAGAATCGGAAAGGGCTGAACCCTCATAAAACTATCTGGTAAGTGGTAATCATTGGAATCGTCAGGTAAAGTTCTATTTGACGGATTACACTAAGTTCGATTTGGCTGTCAAAAGTAGTTAAATTACTCAAACCTCCCCTACGTTGTCCCTAGGAGTTCAACTTGTTGAAACCCAAACATTTTCAAAGCGAGATTTGATCTTGGTTCACATCGAACTCGGTTCTGAACTTAGTTTATGGTTTTTTGGCCCTCAATCGAGATGACGAGTAACGCGATCCTATCCTATCCAGTTTGATGATTAATAGCTTGTAGTTTCGAATGTATATTTACTTACTCAAAAAACCATCGTTCACGGTGGAAGACCATAACATAGCTGTGATAAATTTTGATAGACGTTGGGATAATTAATGTTTACCGAAATTTTCCCCAATTTTAAGTACTTGTACAAAGTGCCTACGTTAAATACACCTATTGTTGTAGAAATGGTTCTCGCGCACTAGTAAAGTTCTGTCCCTCTGTTTCGCTATGTTTTGTGATAGTTTCCATTATGCATTGAATCTCGTAACTTCATATTTCTTTACCAGTGAGCCCGATAAAAATAAACAGTATTTCGAGAATCATATGGTTTTTGTTTTTGTTTGAATTCCCAACAAAAGCCGCTGATATAGTTCGGAACTCGCTGGTCATTTTGAAATAAAAAGGACGTTAATCGGTCCACCCGTTTGGCTTTGCTTGTGGAACAAACAAAAATACACGAACAGACAAACTTTCTGAAATATGAGCGAGGACACGCACATAATGAAATGAAGTTCTCAAAGAAGAGCGAAATTCATCAAAGGGGAGAATTGCATCACTTGAAGCGAGTTCTTGCTCCTGTTAACGGCCCAAATTGGGCGTTCAACCCCAAACGCCGAATCGGCGTTGAACGTCCGTGGCGAAAGACAACATTGAGGCCGATCTACGTTCAGTTGTTGAACCGCCTTTTGAGCTCAGATCAACGCCTAAGTTCACGTTGGTGAAACCGACCCTTAGTTACGTTCCCTAATCCGCTTAACCTAACTCACTGTAGGTGTAAAATCTTCTAGTTCAGTTTAATATCACTTTATCTCTGCACCGAAGGCGATAAAGTGTCTCCGTTGCGGAAAGCTAAAGGAAAGTGCCTGGGATGGAGATAGTTTGATGGCGGAGCTGAAGTAGAAGACTAGAAGTGGTGCAAGGAGGCAGTCTTTCCCTTAAGGCAGACTTAAGCTACCTGTTCTCTTCAGCTTCCAAGGGCTTTAATTGCCTATTTATTTTAGTGCCTTCCAGTCTACCGGGAATTCACCATAACCGGGTGCGAAGCTCTCTTGAAGATTTCCCAGTATAATCGCGAAGAGACCAGTGCACGTTGTGAATTAATTCAACTTGATATAAATGGGTTGATTACTGTTGCTAAAAGAGAACATTCCGGTAGGTACTGCTTTCTCCTTTTATGAGTTTAGTATTCTCGACAGTCGTTGGGCAGATGAAATTTCTGGCGATGCTGCAAAATTTAAAATCACGCCACATGTAATTACCGAATCAAAATATTATGAATCTGACTTCGAGTTCCCAGAGTTGAAATTTCAACAACACAATCACGACCTACTGCAGACATTACTCTATAATCACGTAATACCTGTATTGTTGTGGCTCCAGTAAGAGGGTACACGAAAACCTGATCAATCCCAAATCCATATACTCACGAATTTAAATATAAATTTATAAAGTACTTCTGTCAACTATAGTTCCCAGCTACCAGTCACCTTCATGTCGGATATCGCTGAGGTAGTGAATAGAAGAAGAGCAAAAATTTCCCAATCGGATACCATAAACACACTTCATGGGATTATATGAGAAATAACATAATAGGTTTATTTTTTTTTTTTTTTTAATGGCGAAGTCATTCTCGCGCTGGCTATATTACAAAAAGACTTTAAATGATTACACAACGGGTTACTATTTTTATTGCATAGATCCATAAAAATCCCTTAGGTTAATAGATTCGTCAAATTAAACTATTCCACTACTACACTTTCCAGCTATTGAGATCATTGATTTTATTGATCCTACTAAGTGCATATGTGCGGCGAAATAATTCTTCGCAACATTGAATAGCGTGTCGAATTGTTTTATATAGGACTGGATCATTTTAGAGTTTCGTGAAGATCTACTCTTCGGCTGGATGTTTCATGCGTGGGACACCAAACGTGACTAATCGCGTTTCGTAGAGATTGTACTCTTTAGTTAGCGGGTTGAGGCTGGTTTTAATTAATGGCAATCGATGAGGGAGGTATCAATATGGGAAGCCCTGTATGACCCAGCAACCGCAGCTTTTTTCTTTTTTCCTTAACTCGGTCGTTCCTCTTCAGTTTTTTCTGATCCCTGACTCGCAAGACACTTGAAACCTTCTGAAGGAGCCTAATCTCAAGTGCCTGGAGCCATGGATAATGCCCTTAACGACTGTGGGAAAAATCTTTAATCTTAGGGTGGAAAAGATCTTTAAGGAGTGGAAAGGAGCTCTATACAGCTCTTAGCGAAGCGACAGAAGCACTAAAGTTGATTATTAGTTCTTATCGAGTACTCAAGCAAGCTTCCACGGGTTTTACAAGTTGATGTCATAAATCGTGAGTATGTCTCAGAAGTTTCAATATCACATTAAATGCTCGTGATTACCGTTAAGGCCATATCACCCTGCTGGCGACGGGGACGCCGCTGAAGGAAAAGGAATGAACGAGGAACCAATGAGAATATTCCCACCGACTCTCCTTCTTTCACCACTTTCCATTCAAGCCAGCTACGAAAATGCGTTGTTGTCATTTTTCGGGAAACTATTTACCATTATTATCTACCTACCTACAGAAGTATTTTAATTTTACTGTCCTGAATTGTATATATTGTACTGAATTAGTGCACTATCAACATTGAAAATGTGCACTGTTGGTACAGTAAAAAAATCGGTTGAAAAAAAAGCTATGTACTAGAATAGAGAATGATTTTCTGATGGTTCGCTGGGGGTAGTTCCCTACTGGATGATTTTAACTTGGGGAGGATTTTCACTTTCCCGTATTTTCGACAATCATCCATAAAATAGCCATAGGTAACTCCCTCCAAATAGTGTGTAAATCTAAATGAGAGGAAATTATGAAAGAACGGTGAATTTCCCATCTCTCTGGTGTAACTTATATTCTAGATTTAATAGGTGACGAATTTTACCTAGGTACCTGATGAAAACTGAATTTTCTCAAATTTGCGTACTTAACTACTAGGTATTTATTGATTTTCAATCAATTATCTTCATATCAAAGAAATCATAGGTGGCTAACCATACACGTCAATGTAGGCAATGACATTGTAGTGAAAGAATAAACACTTTTTTCATTATTCTACGATTAATGTTCTAGAGTGGAAGGTCTATTGATCCAGGATGGGGTTCCCCTCATAGATCCATGGAGAGATCTGATGTAAGGAAGGGTGACACCATGTAATTTACGTTCATCCCATTCATGGCCACTTTTAGTGCTAGCAACGTTGCAGGACACCACATCCAACATTATTTGTGTCGCCAGCGGCTCTTTGTTATGTATTTTTCACTCACCTCACATCATAACCTCATTCCTCTTTAGAAGCCAGCGGCTGAGCCTTTATTATAATACCTACCGCTGCAGTAACTGGTAAAAGGTAAACGTCAAGTTTCATATAATCAAGAATGATGAACGTCAGAGCCACTGGAATTGGTTCACGGAAAACACAACTTCATTGGAGACGATGTGATCATAAGCCGGTTCATCAACTCCATCTGAGTCATTAAAGCCCAGTCTTTTTCCGAGGTATCCATTCGTTATATTTCGTATGAGTTTGCATGAGTGTGAAGGGTGGCTGGAAGCGAGTCGACATATTAATGATTATATGGATTAAGAAAAAGCTGTTATATTCATAATAATTATGCTGTTTTCATAATTATGTTATAATATTGAAATCAGGTGTAGGTAAGTAGGTATGTTTATATTTGTCATATCTATCTTTAGGTTGGGGTCAGTCAAAAATCTGTTACTTTTGATTGTACCTATCCAAAGCTAATTTTTGGAACTCCATTAGAGTTGGAGGAAGGTGGTTGGGGAACTAAGACGGAATTCTGTTACACAGCATGATTTTGCATGAGGTACGATTTCCCTAGCTATAGGTGTCAAGGTGTGGATGTTTTAATTTTATGGTCACCCTGTCGGGGCGGATGCGGAGAAGGAAAGCTGGAAGATGAAAAATAACCGTTCGCAGAGCCCAACATAGAGATGAACCTGTCTTCACCCACAAGGAGGAGATTGCAATCTGCAAACAAGCTACTATCGTTGTCAAATCGTACAGACATAAAATATACACGGATATCCAAATATTTAAGAAATAACAATAATGGTACCATGACAGTAGACTTTATTGTTAATTATGTGTAATCTGAGATGAAATGGAGATTTCGAGGAACGGAAGATTCAAATGAAAACGATCGAGAATACCCGTTTCTCATTAGTCACGTGGAAGAATATGGAACGCACGACTAAGCGCAGTGAAGTCGGCCAAGAGATTGGTAACTCCTGAAGAGGGGGATGGAGCAATGATGAAAATGCGATATTACATTAACGGAAGATAGGAAACGAGCGGACGAGAGAATTAGGTTTCCGAGAGGGTCAGGAGCCTCAATCAAATGAATGAAGCGAAATGGAGGCCACAGAACGAAGAGCAGCCGGTCCCCGCAGAGACGGAGCTCAGCGTCTTGAGCTGTGTCTTCTGGATAAGACTATTCAAAGGGAGCTGGATTAGAAATAGACTGTAACAACAAACGACTCAAGGAGGTGGAAAACGGCCTGAAGAGGACTCGTATCTTGAGGTTCGAGGAAAATCCCTCGGCTACAGACCACTCTGGGAAGGGAAGAGCCATGCCAATCCAAGACTTCCACCCCTGAAAACGGCTTTTCTCTCGACGATTCCTCTAGGGCTGTGGCCTAACCCCAGGGCAGGTCGTATTGATCATTCAATTATAATACCTCCGCTTGACCCCTTCTTCAACCCCAGCTTGTAGTAGTCTCAAACCCATTTAGATGGCCTCAGACCCCCCTTAAAGGAAAATTGACCCGTGCACTTTCGCCCTTCGGAGACCCTTTCCCAGACCCAATCCCTCAGTCATGGGCTCCAGGTGTTTCGACACGCAACTCGTAATGGGCTCGAAGAAATCAGGAATCGAAGCAACGTTGTAAAAACTGAACCATCCTCCGACCACACATATCCTTAGCATTCTTTTCGGCTTGAAACATCTAATATTCAAACACAGACAAAATCTGAATAGATGATGACGCAGGTTAACATGTTCAAAAAGGTTTTGGAAGGGCAAGGACGTTTTAAAAACACAGTTTATTGTAAATTTGATATTCCATAGCTACATACGCGAAAAATAACAGGTCGAATACAAGATAAATACGCAATGCATCACAGCTATTTGGTAAAGCCTCACATGAGGTACTTAATGAGATTATTGCTGATCGGATAAACATAGGTAATCTGGGTATACAAAGAACAAAGCGCGACAGTGTTGCGTTTTAGACGGCTTAGATAATCTTTCTATACTGTTGTGCGCCTTCGTAAAAACTAATTAATATTGTGGTAAAAAAAAAAAAAAATTGGACCACCTAAAGAAGGAACCCACGGCCACTCTGTGTATATGTATAATCCAATACGTTCAATAAATATATACCCATATCAAGTGAGAAAAACGGGAAAATAACATCCACCTTTCTTATCATAAATTTAGGAAAATAAAACAGAAAACGATGCGCATGATGAAGCACTCGTATCTTCAAGAATATCTTTCAAGGAGACAGACAAACAGGTACTTTTCTGGTCCAGTGAACAATCATGATGGGAAAAGTGGGAGTGCTCACCGTTAGACGGGGTACAAGTTGTTCTGGCATTGCCTTTCGTTATACATGGACCCAACGAGAGACGATGAAAGTTCTTCCGTTGATTGTTCAAGAGACGTAGCGACAAGTTTCGTCAGTGAAATGAAGACTCCAGTTCATTTGAATGACTAAGTACGTGAGACACACCTTCATAGGTTAATGTCTTAGAGTCAGTCCACAACTACCCTGCGAATTTTAGTAAAATAGGTCAGTTAGGAACTGAGATACAGGGGTTTCTGGAAATTCACGTTTGCGCATGCGCTCACGATACTAGTGGTCCGATGGTGATGAAATTTATAGGTGACCGTCACGGGACTAATCCGCACAATTCCTGAAAAATTCATCAAATTCTGACTACATCTTCATATAGTTTTGCCTGGGACAAGGAATTGACCACAGACCGACAGACAGACAGACACGGTGCCAAAATTGTTCAGAAAGTTCTGAAACGTAAAAAGCACGTGGAAATTTTGATTTTAGAGGACAATTTTTTTTTCTTGCACGAATACATAGCTTCCTACCTTCGGTAGTGAGGAAGCAAAACGTAGGTAATGTTATTGAAAAGATAGACACAGGGAAATTTGAACCAATGCAACGCGTGAAAGAGAAATGTTATCAAGTGGATGGAGCCCTCTAATTTTTAAAATTAGTTGTTGCGTCCAAAAGTTTTGGTAGCGCTGAAGGTGAATCAGAATAATTATGTATTTTAATCACTGACAATCGAACGTTATAATGAGATCCTCGTTATAATACTAAACTTGGATGAAAAAACTTCTTCTTTATTATGTTTACTTTACAAGTCTTGTAGTTAAGTACCAACTAGCTACCGCAGCTTCTAGATTCGTGGATTCTTGGTTATTAACGGCTTTTGCAGTATTTCAAGTATCTTGTGTAACGCATTAGTAGAAGCTATAGCTGGTTGTACGGAAATTAAATTGAAAAGAACCATCATGGCACCAACCGACTCCGGTATTTGGTAGGTACTGGGTACCCAACATCAGCAAGTCACGGTAATAGTTGTATCAATACCATGGATAATCTCATTTACTGTTCTGATTTGAATTCAGTAAAGCAAATCTTTTCAGTAGCCAGATTGGGCTAACGTACCAATATCACTAGTATACACCTCCGAAACGCCTCGGAAGGGAAGTATGCGAAAGGGTAGTAGAAAGGGGCTCGTCTCGGGTTTTGGCCAGCGGTATTCTTTAGTTGCGAGCACTGTACTTACCATCGTCCTAATCTAATCTAAACCGAACGCTATAAGCCAGGTATGTATCTAGGTATAATGAGGTGATGGCTGTTGAGGTGTTCTCTTCTATGAGGTGTTCAGATCCCCACCTATAATATAAACACGGTTTCGGGTGAAAAGAGAATAAATCTGCGGTAGATCGTTTATATGATTTGTGGTCCGGCACTATTTGCTCAAAAGGGATGTAGAAGGAATGGAGGACGAACACCGAGATTAATTAAGAGGTCGACCGTAAAAGCCATTACGGTCAGAGGACATGACGACTGTAGTCATAAATCAGGTGATGACGGCCAAGATGGCCGGCCGTCTTTGTCCCCCTTTCCCTGGGACTTAAGACCCCCTCCCAAGACCGGGTTAACCCACCGGATCTCTTTACTTTTGACCCCATGAGTCGACGGGGCGGAAGCATTGGATACGGTGATGGATTGCTCCGGGCGACACCTTGACTTCCCTCATCTTCCACTCTAACAGCTGATCTGTAGAAAAGGGAATTGGAACATTTTATCGCTATCATCTGATTTCATGTCCCCTAATAACTTACGTACCTTATTGGGCCGACTAGCTTATTTCCATTCTCTAATGATATTAGCCCCCTAATTATATTATTAGGGCACTAATGTCATTAGAGAACGGAAATAAGCTGTCGACTCATATTATGAGTTCTGTATGTGGTATAAAAACTCGTTCACTGATTTTCCCAAGATCAAATCGTCATCTGTTATCATTGCGGTTACCCAGTAAACAATATCTTGAATTTAAACTACGTTTTAGATTGCCATCATTCACTGGTGCTGCAGTGGCCGATTTTGAATCGGAGGGTAGGAACCAGTTCGATTCCGTTTCTGCGTGAAGTTTCTTGTCCCCATTTATTACTAGGAATTTTGTTCCTGAGTACTGAGTACCTACCTTTTTATTATATATACGTAGGTACCAAGGAACTCCTTTTCCTAGGTACTAAGGATTTTTATTTCACATAAACTATGCAGTTCTATGTTCTGTTGTAATATGATCCACTACGTTTAATAATGGATTGATTGGGGTATGTTTGTTTATCTAGAAGGTGCGAGAACAGCGAGCATCCAGGTCGCTGACCTGTGCAGATGATAGTATCTGTGCATAATAAATAAAATAGCCAAAAACAATAAAGGGGAACTTGTGAAAAGCGAAATCGAATGTCGGCCGGTATACCTTTTAGGGATGACACTGACTGAATGAAACGGAGACCCTACAATAATTATAAAGGGTTGACCCATACGGAGTTGGTTTCTATAGAGTTAACCAATTGGATTGCATTTTACGTTTCAGAGCTTCCTGAACAAATTTGGTGTCTGTTAGTTCGCATTTCCTTGATACAAACAGCCATATCATCCAAAGTTTTCATCCGATTTTGTTCAAATTCTCGGGGATAATGCGGGTAGGGCTCCTTAAGGTCTCATATGAGTTTCATCATGATTGAACCAACAGTACGCTCTACGCATGTGCTCACGTAAATTTCGTTCACGATTGTGATGACCTTTGTCTAAACTGACAAACATCAACACGATCATGAGTTTTGAACTCACACAGTTTCGATTCAATTGTTTATTTCAAATTTTTTTCGGAAGCGAGCAAGCTATGGGCCATTTCTAATTGGCAGAGCACCAAACTCACCTAGGGAAGGAAATACGCGGCCGGGCAACATGAACGGTTAAAATAATTATTGAACTGGGAATGTTATTAATCTCCTCATTTGCCGGTAAAGAGGTTTTCGAAGTTGCCACCCATGCTTGCGTGGGGGCAGGGATCTGATGGTATACTCGTATTTGGTGCAAACCGACACGCGTGGTGACCGTCGTTCAGCAATCATATGATTTTAGCGATCATATTTCATTTAGGCTGAAAAAATGAAATATGGATACAAACGTTTGGGACACAAAAGCAATTGGAGTTATGGATTATTATTATGAATAATCAATGATTCTTTTCAATACCTAATAAACCTTTGGAATCGAGCAAGAAAAAATGGAACCGCCCCTCCTCAAAATATGTTGATGTTTCACGCTTAAAAGTTATACGCAGAATCCGAAATTAGAACTATATATTATTTAGACATTTATATTATATACGACAAAAGAGTTTATCGTTTCCCACTTAGATAACCCGTCAGTGCAGAACATTTATTTTCTGTTGTCATCAGTAGAATACAAAATAGTAAGCCCAGCTATTATATATTTGCCTAGCTATTATAGTAAGCCCAGCTATTATTTATTTGCGTCCAATTTCAATATACGGATATCGCTCGCTCTACGGCTACAACACGCTTACCATGTTGTATTAGTACCTACTCGAATTCATTCCAGAGGCAGGTTTGATCCAAAATGTATGTGTTAACCTTTTGAATTGAAAAATACCAACACCAACGCTGCAGCCCTATTGGCGAAACAACAAATTAATACCCTCAACTGATGGTAGGAAAGCGGCTACCAGCACTCACAGGGGAAAAGCGATTGTTTACAGAAGGACCCGCAACTTCAAGCTGTATTCTCGCGCAATACAAAACTGACGGGCTTCAAACAAGCCTATTCCCGTTGATGGTACGGTGGAAGCGTGGGTTGTTTGCTACTTTTATTTACTTGCGTTTCCCACTCGGCATTCTCTATCTTTTTCTTGGGTCCAGAATAATTAGTTCAACAGATTTTACAAAGGAACGTTTACCATGCAAGTATAATGAAAGAAATAGCTACCTAAGTACTTGAAAAAAAAAAAAAACGGTTAGTACACATTTAAAAAAAATCTGATTATACAATAATTAATACGCTATTTATTGAAATCAGCCTGAAACAAATATCACGAACCTACTCGCACGAATAAGGGATGATAATATAATATAATAGTTAGTCACGACACTCGATCCCGATGGTTATCATCGGGGGCATTATTTAAAACCTGTTCTTGAAACCGGAATAAGCTATTCAAAAGATGGAGGAATCGGTAGATACCAAAGTACTTCAAAAATTTACCGAACACACCTAAGTGAGTATATTCATCAGATCATGACTAAAGTATATGCCAGTAGTAGGGACTACTATTGTACATCTAATACTCGCCACATCAAAACTCACAAGTTTACAGACAGAGAACAGGAAGCCAAGCTTTCATCTGAAAAGGCAATTTACTGTACAGATTTACGTAGACCCTTTAAACTGTTTTCTACATTTTATGACGAAAGCTCGTCACGAATGATAGGAGGAGCAAGAGAGTTTCCATAACAATCCCTTTTAACGACGCACGATTCCTTCGAAAGGGTACTAAAAATTCCTTAACAAAGGCAGCCGAGTCTACTTTACTTCGAGACGTTTAAGAAGGAAGTAAAATCAACGATTTGGTTTATCTCCCGAAAAAGCCGTCTGGCCACAGATTGCATCGTAAATGTAATACAGCGGGGGAAAGTTAGTTTTTAACAGAAAGATGCAGAGGTAATATAGCTCGGCATGGTGACCTATATTCCCTACTTCGAGGAGCATAGTATAAGTATACATATAATACAATAAGAATTCGCAGAATTTATCGAAAGAATAGGTATAATATTAGTATAATCAGTAGTACTTAGGTATAAAATAAATATTATGACGATACAAGTAGAAATCAACCGATGATAATTTATTGTCTATGAATAATGGTTGGCATAGTTCATGTCGTACAACCTCTTTCTTCATCGAGAAATCGGACACCCTTGGTGACGTTGATAGAATAAACACGGTCGTGAACAGGAAATCTTCTTGCAATTTTACAACTTTCTACACTGAATATGCACGTGATACAAACCGCCGAAAAGAACTTTTTGTGACGAATCCAACGATACCAGAACCCTCTCTGTGAGTTGAGCCGTTCGGATTTCATTCATCGGAAAATATCGTTAGGATTTGGTATTAAAAATTCATGCAGCGAGATAAAAATCTCAACGGTGATATTGTAACGCGGGGGCCGATACCTGAAGCACTTCAAACATTCGCACATAAAGGAATGAACGTGAAATTTTTTCACTCGATCGAACTGTAGGACTAGCGGTGAGCTTTGCAAAAAGGTCCAATATGATGGGTCGAGGCTACTGAGAACAAACTGCTTGAAATAAACAGCTAATTTCTCCTACTTAATTTTCTGGAGAGTAAAGAATAGTTTAATAATAATGAGAACACTTATCATCGAAGAAAAAACGATATAGGGTAGAGGACTGATTTAGTACAGCCCTATTAAAATGAGGGATGGTCATCGGTGGGCGTGCGGTAGTAGGTGATGTAAGGGGTGGAACGGAACGACGGTCCAACCCCCATATTTCAACCTGGCCAATGAGTTTTTTACCCCGTATTTCCTTTTTTACCACACCCACCCTTCGGACTACTGAAATATATTCCGGAATGATAGGTCACGTTTGCGTAGGAAGTCGAGATGGGGGTCAGAGAAGGTTTACCTCGGATCGTTAAGTAAGTTAATAATTCACGCCAGTATAGGGAACCTAACCGGAGGTATGGGGAGTGAAACAGGGGATGGGGTGTTCTGCTAATCATCCTTACATTGATCGGGAGAGTTTCTAACCCTTTCCGTCTACTTCCCCATCAAGCAGGAAGTTCCTCCTCAAGTTTCAGGAGTTCATATTTTATTCAATTCTACTCAAAACGGATTACCTATCAAAGGGAAGGAGGGACCGAAAGGTGTCCAAGATATGAGCTTCTCAATCTGGCACCCTCTTATTCACGCGAAAAAAAAAAAAAAAATTGCTACATTCAAGTAGGTACCTGCGGATGTGTTCTAATTTAACTGGCTTTTAACGATTGGGCAAGCCAGTATACTAACGTGAAACGGGGAGATAACTTATTTTTCGTACAGCATCCAACTATCTTCCACCATTATGAAGAAAGCACATACAGTAGATAATTTTTTTGCTGAGCTCGTTTAGGAGATGATGGTATTGACAAAAAAAGTCAGCAACAAAGCATACCACTGAAGAAGGAGGCTGCCTGCAAGAAAAACACCTCAGTATAGCGCGCGCACGCGCACACACACACTGCTGTATTGAATTGTGTATTTTTTTCTACTGGACGCTTAATGGACTGCTCCTAATATCATGATACTGATTGTGAGGGTCGAAACTACGTCCCCTTCCGAGCTACTCTCCTTTTCAGCGGATTCACTTCTACTTCCATTTCTACTGAAAGCAATGGAAGCATCAAAGGTACAAATTCGTTCCCTAGTCTCTCCCAAGCTTTTTTTTCTCGAATAGTCCCCTCAGATTATTTTTCTTAAGTGATTCAGGTACCTATCTAGAAAAGGTTCTCTCCCAATCGCACTTGTTGAAAGATAGATCCCCCGAAAAAGGACTACCCCTGTGCATAATCCGATTTTCAAATTAGTCATGGAAAAAAATTGGAAATCTTCCGTGAGATTTGTGGATTACGACAAAGGTTTTTTCCCCAGAAGTAAAAAGTCATAACCAACATGATTGTAGGGATGGACAAAACATAGTAGGTACTGATGAGTAGTGATGATGTTTTGAATTTTGATTATTTCCTCAAGAAACTTCATGAAGTACTTAACGAGTTACGGCAGAAGATGTTCGAGGCAGAGATGAATTCAGTTTTGTCGACCTACTGTGAAATTTAACAGTTGCAGGTTACGAGATATGCGCTAGGGAAAATATGGGACGATAGAATAAGATCATGAAGTAGGTACGATAGAGGGCGAAATAACGGATCAGTAAATCTCTGTCTAACTATGGTTAAGTTGAAAAAATAGAAATAGGTGTTAATATAAGTATTCCATAATTTAATGAAATTCGTTATAATATTAAGAGGATTACAATAATTATTTTAGAGTCCCTACCTAAATGTACCTAATATTATTATCATCTGAGAGTCAGTAACGAATGAAGCTCATAAAGGACTCGGCGCTGAAATTAGAAAACATGGAACATGCATTCGCTTTAAACAGTGCTTCATAATATTGTGAAAATACCGTTCACAATGCTAAACTAAAAACCCCAAATTAGTATGTATACCTACGTACCGTAGATCTCAGAAGGATGTGGCAGGAGGGCAAAATTAGCAGTATGATTCATGTGGTGTGATGTGCAATAAATTCAGATCGAGCTTCTCAACGAGTGGTCAACGATTATTGTGGGGTGGAAAATGAGGAAGTTATTGGTTTATTA
>JAEMON010000003.1:23963651-23976362 GCA_030264115.1 Lygus lineolaris | reverse complement strand
ATCACCAACTGATTACGAGCCATCAGTTAAGCAGGTACTAATCTTGTGGCACCCTTGTAAATTCGTCAGATCGTAAATAATTTAATCCCAGCGATGAAAATATTAAATAATTTAATACAATCAATTATGTCCAATGGACTTGGCGAGCCGTCGGCTTCACGACGTGGCATGTCCATGACGTGCGCATTAGCGCCCTCTCGATGTCACCACCAGAAGCCCTCCGGACAATATAAATTAGATGTAGGTAAGCTTGAGTAGATACGTTGACCTACCCGCAACAGCGTAACCGCATAATCAGCGTCGCCTACTTGAACAATCAAGACTCGATTTTATTATAGAGCATAATCTGGATTGATTGTGGTGATCTTGTGTTCAATCTCTGACTCACCCAAGGGGAACCAGTTTGAAAATTTTCAAGTGCGAAAATGTCATTATATCATTATGTGGCTTGCAGAGTTTACTTATGAACATTAATTTTTTCTACAACACTTCATGATATCAATGCGTAAGTATAAATTATGATATATATCTTGAACAAGTGAGTGTTGCATACATAATTTCATTTTTGGAAATCTGGGTGGTCGTTTATGCATGATTGACAGGCACAGAAAGATTCAAAAAGATCTCAAAAAATAATATAATATACGGTCAACAATGTCAACTGCCTACTCAATCTCCTGAACAGTTTGTTATTCCTTGAGGTTTCACAGACTATACCTAATGAGAGATCATGAAATCGAACGATAAGGGTGCGCGGGACGCCCGGCTTTGGAAGCGCCTCAACCATGCCCTGACACAGCTCAAAACCCTTTGTATTATTTTCCACGTTAGTGATTTTGAAAATTCCTCGAATTGCGTATGTTATAGATTAATGAATTACGTACGTTAGCGATTTTGAAAATTCCTCGAATTACGTATGTTATAAAATCATCATTCCACACTGTGAATAATGATTTTAAGTTCATTCCATCCAGAGAAAACTGGAAGAAGGTTCAATTTCTTCCAGTTCTTTCTGGTTGTGGTAAGCGTAAAATCATGATTCACATCGTAAAGTATGTAATTATGATTGTATAACATAGGTAAATCGAGGAATTTTCAAAATCGCATACGTGAAAAAAAATACATGGGATTTGCAGCTGCTTTGGGGCATGGTTGAGACGCTTCTCGAGCCCGTCGTCCCGCGTACCCTTAACAACTGCTCTCAACCGTATTTTTTTTTTTAATGTTTTCAGGAATCGCGCAGGAAAACAATGGGTTTTTGATCATTCAGAAAGCTACTTTCCGGTATGTAGGTATCTTAACCCTGGATTCCAACTGGCTCGAGGAAGCACCCCATTCGGTTGTTTTGAAACAGTAAGGTTCAAAGTCAACATGTCAACATTACGTTTGTATATGAAAAAGACAAAAAAGTAGGGTGCACAGGGGCGCGTTTGGTGCACAAAGAGCTCGACCTTCTCCCCTCCACGTCCGGCATTATAACAAGATGGCAAGAGTTCCACACTTTACGATCTTCTAAAGAAGTGTGCCCCCCGGCGCTACTTCTAAACCCTTTCTTTTCCATCATACCCCGTCGTTTCGTTTCTCCCTCTTCCCATTTTTTGCTACATTTTTAATGGCGGCTTCCTCTTTCTCTTTTCGCCACCCAGCCCTTACCATAAGGCTTCTCAGTGTAGTCATTCAACGGGATCCCCTTTTCTATTTTGCTGCGTCAGCCATCAGTTTTCATAACGCCCCCTCCACGATTTCATTCACTGGGTTTATTTTTCATTGGAAACCTTGAAGTTGAAATGAGTGTGTTCTCTCACAATTCTGCATCCCGTTTGTGTTGTTGTTGAGCCTGGGTACCGACGGTTATAGTACAGATGGCTACTATGAATATAGACACTATAATTACTTATGATAGTTGTTGTGTGACCCGCTAAGTTTTCGAATCGGGGTACGTTTTTCATTTCATAGAAAATGGGACAAGACACGCGGGGTCATAAGTACGAAGTGCTTAATTTCAGGTTTTTCCAGTGGAGCATTACCGATTGAGTTATTTTCGAGAACCCAAGAGGGAACAGAATTCGGTCGCTGGAACGCACTAGCTGGATACTTCGATAGATAGGGCACAAAAGAACTGGTACTTATAACACACTCTTGTTCTACTTGACGTGAAGGACACGCGAACAATGATTTTTCTGGAAGGTAATGCCAGGTTATCTAGAATCACTTTTCATGGCCAGTCATCCAATAGATTACGAAAGTTAATAGGCAACTCAATTATAAACTTGACGCCGCTGGAACACAAAGAGAGTTGACTAAAAACTTGTCCTCGGGTTTAACTCAAACCGCAATAACGCTCTCAATCAGCGCAATCGGTTCTGCGCATAACTCGTTTAGTAACTTTCGGTCGCCGGAACAAACTTTTCATGAAGCAGTAACAATATTCATAGTACCTATCTATCAGTTACCTTTTCCTCATAAATTTGAGGAAAAAAATAAAAATAATATTACACTGCAAAATCATCAAGTTGCGTAAACCACATCCAAGGTATAAAAGGAGAAGAATTGAGGGTATTCTACGGCCGTCTGAGGAGTGTTTGGAAGGCGGTTGGAGGCGGAAACATGTACGTATAGAAATATGCAGTTTAGCCGCCTCCCATAGAAACCGCAGTTAACCTGAACGGGGCGGGTTGCCTTGCCTTCCATGTTACCTTCCAACATTCCTTTCTCTATCCTTCGACCCAGAACTAACAATCCTACATAGTCACAGCTACCTATTGCAGTGGGTATCAACTATGTCGTAAACGCACTGAGTACATCGACGTAGTAGTGTGTTTACTACATCGATCGTTGATACCAACTCCTTCGTGCAAACCGACTCATCGAGTTAAGGAAATAAAATCTTAGGTACTTTTATGGTCATTGTGTAGCGGAACGGGGCGAAGAAGCGCCAGCCACATCTTCACAAATTTAGACGAGTGATCTAATTATCGCTAGGGAAGGCAGTGGCGTAAATAACGCTGGAATAATGACTTTACACGACCTCACAAACTCAACGCCTCAAGCGAATTTACTGTCTTTCTGCTTAGCTATGTCTTAAGCAAGCTGAGTTGGAATTGTTTTTAAACACCAACCGACTAACAAGAACTACTTGAGGAATGCTTTTCACGTTCCTATTTCAAGAGGCATCCGACAGAATTCCTTCAACAGGGAAATAGCGCTGACTCAGGCAATGGAAAATTGGCAACGCTATAACTCATATGGTGTGCTTACGACAATGGCAGACACACGTTTACACTTACCTACATTTAAATGATTTAAATAAACAACGAATCATTCTATCATGTATTATATTAATGCGACGAATTAATTACTTATTGAAGGCGTACTGAGGGGATAGGATTTAGGCTAGACACAACATGTCGACTGAGACGAAATAGAGGGATAAGTACAGAGGGAAGGAATATGAATTTCATCAATTTGAACGGAATATTTTTTCATTGTTAGCTTTTTCATTGCACCAAGTATCTAGTACAACTTATAAGCAACATTTTCTTGACATAGATTCTTAATTAACAATGGGAATGAGCCTGCGATACAGCTCTCCATTGTTTAGTTCGTACAATTTGACGCACTAGGGTACCTACACTGAGAGAGTAGCACTCACTATGAACGGGCGTTACAACTTTCGTCAAGTATACAAATAGATAAGATTATTTCAACGAACAGTGTACTGGATGGACCGGTCCGTATGCGCAAAAAATTATCTCGACGAGTGGAATGAGATCGACGCTTGTATGCAAGATTATATTAATTTATTACGGGAAAGATAACCGTGGTTTTCTCGAAAACTCCAGACTAATTTATTGCACCTGCAGAAGAAATCTGATTGAGGTCAACGACGTCCCATGACGATAAATTAGTATTCAATCAATATGTATCAAAACTGTAAGGTTCTCAGCCACCAATATCAATTAAGTTTACTCATATGGAAAAATAATGATGATAAGGTCCATTGAAAGGGAGAAGGGACACACCATAACATGACAAGCGTTTTTGGATAAAACTAGAACTTTGTAACTAACATTTTCATCCATCGAGGTTTTACTGGGTGTTGAATGAGCCGGTTTATTAAGAAAGCCCCAAATTTGTGGGCTCTCAAACGCTGCATTTTGAAGGGCGACTTTGAGATACCGAGCTGGCGTTTAATTGACGGGTTTTAGAACGAGGACCTCCAGTTTATAGGAAGAGTCGCGGGTCCAGAGTGATAAGTTGAGCTTGGAGGCTCGTGGTGGTTCACGGCAAGTTGGGATAACACCGTTAGTTCCCGGTTAAAATTATAGGAGCACCTACTAAATTACACATTCTTCCGAGCTCGTCATTCGCCGGTCACCACGAAGAAAAAAGTACATTAAAACCGGCTACTGGGAGAATTCGAGCGGTGAATAGCGAAAAGTCCAAGACAAGGCTCGACAGGAGACTTTTTCACTATGGGTGGTACTGGAGGAAGAAAAACTCGCGCCAACCATAGTGCTCCCGAGATAGAAGACGTTCACACAATGGGCTCCTCATTTTGTAATATAAGTCATGCCTGAATCTATTTCCCATGCTACGAAGAAACGGTTGAGCACTTAAGAAAACAAACATTGGGAGCAAGCGTATCCAAAGTAATCGGATACCCTCGGACCCTTCTCTGCCGTCTCCCATCGCTCCTGCACCGGCCAGGAGTATCACAATCGGCTTCCCAGGGGAATCAATATTCCACGGACCACAAGTACATGGCACGAAGGCAGATTGAATTTAACGGTTGTCAGTTGTGTTTGCTTTGTGTGTATCCAAAACATGGGTGATGGACAAGGAGACGATACGGTGCGATTAGCGGTTAACAATTCAACTAGACTTTTTCAAATCTCCTTCGAACAATAGGGAACGGGCACCTGTTTCCACAAGGGATGATGGAGCAGGCTAGGGAATAACTTTTATGATTGAAGAAACCACCTTCCCCTAATGGCAGTTCATTTTATAGGTGCAGTTATAATGGAATCAACAAAAGTGGCCACCCATCTATCTACCAACGGATCATTATGTTATAAATTCTTTGGACTAAATTAATGACATTCTTTTATATCATTTCCATCCTATCAAGCAATAACACAACAGAACCTCAATGAGGAAATCCCAAAGCAGGGTAGTATTGAAAGAAGAATTATTATGAATAGATGTGGAACTATTAAACAATAAGCACGATGATTTACGCAAACATGGACCAAGCGACGCACATCAACATTCGCAGAGCGTAAGGCGTGAAAGTTTTCGGCCGCTCTGTTAGGACTCAAAATCCACCTTTGGACCTTTGGAATCGAGCACGAAAAAATTTGTTTTTAACGCCCTCTCGAAATCTGATGTTTTACGTTCCAAGATACATACCATCCGAAAATCAAATGAAAAAACCAACCGTTCGGTTCCAACAAGGAATAAAATTGAGGGTTGAACGGAAAAAAGAACAAAAACATGGTGCGAAACGCAAAATGTTCCTGTATAATAATATAATTTACGTGCCGAATTCCCGTTCAAAGATCAACTGATCAAATGCAACTTCTTATAGTTTCCCAGGATGATTTTCTTCTTAACTTTTTCATCCTTAGTTGCTGAATTACCTACGTTATGAAATACCTACTACAACTCTCGGATAATTACAGGTAGCTACGTATTTTTACAATGGAAATTATAAATTATTGTAACCTCGTGATGCAATACGGCTAATAGTTTATTATGTTATTAATTCATAAAACGGTTGATAGTTTATTATGTTAATCATTAATCATAAGGCTAATAGTTTATTATGTTAATAATAATTGATAATACGGCTAATAGTTTATTATGTCAATAATTAACAAATGGGAGAGATATTTTCAGATGGTTGATCACACAGAAACATAATAAACATTTGTGCAATAATTTGCAAAGTTTTTTCTGCAGAAAAACTTTGGTATTGTTTTAAAAATACTTATATTTAATCGGAAAGATGTAGGTACGCAAAAAACCTATAAGTACATAACGATATTCACACCATACCCACCCGTTTTTCGTTTCTGTACGCTCGAAGCAGGAGATAAATAAAAAATAATATTTTCAACAGCTATAAACTAGTATGAGCAAGGAAGTAGAGGTGGAGAACCGCAGTAATTTTCAATCTTCCAGGCACGTGGGAAATATTCCGTTTTATTTCGCCAGGTTGCGAGAGGGAACGCGACGGTATTGGATGGACTTATAATCGGGAAGGGTGAGAAGGATATAAGGATCAGATAACTGAAATAAGTTACACAGAATGATGGAAAAAGAGGGGACGGGCAGAGGGTACGCAATAAGGTATAACAGAATAAAGTACAAGATAAAGTGGAAAGAGGTAACGTTGCCCAACGGGGTCCGCGTGGCGGTGGCAATATCCTTCAGCAGTGAATCTTCGGGCTCACAGCACCACTCCCTGAGCCGATCTACCTTTTTCGTCCTTGAAATGTGCTTGGAGAAAACGACACGCTGGGGAGACTAGATGTATCGCTAAGATGCCAAGTAGAGCTAAAAGACGAGCTTGACCGTACTACATCGACCGGTTCAGAGGAGTGAAGGAATTGGAACGAATAAAGAATTGTTAAAAAGAAATTAACAACTACTTAATGCCTAATTTCTGACTCCCGGAAGATTTGAAAGTTATACTCGATACGTATGGCCTGAATAACTCGTGAACACAAGGCTTTCCATTGGCCCGACGTAGGGCAACACTCACGATTGAAGTGGCGTTTCAGCTATCAGCAGCACAAGTACGAGTATGTATACAACACACCACCCAGAGAACTTTGCATTCTTATACCGAGAGCGACAATTCACGACGATCGTCTCCCTTCATCACTCCACGGGTCGATGCCATCAATTTTAGAAAGAGAGAGAACCAAGGAACAACCACATGTCTCTTCTCCAACGGAAATCCACAGTGTGGAGAGACGATTCCATAGTTTCTGAAGCCGACTCCGAGTAAAGTCTATAGAAGGCGGTTTTGCATGCTACAGCTCCGCTCCCGTCATTGCTGGGTCTGCTGGACACGGGATTGTTCAACAAGGTACTGCCCTGATTCATACTTCATCGTATGCTACATGAAAGCACTCTCACAGTAACCAGTCACCTGGAAGCAATAACGCGTTGCCAGCAGGAAAGATGTGGAACACAGGAAACCCCTGGGGAGAACAAAACAAAGGAACTGAATCAACAAAACATAGGCGCTCAGAACACTCGGTAAAACGGTGTGAAGAAGGAGAACGAATGATTACACACACTAAAAATAGCATACGAATGTTTGAGGATTATCCAAAGTACCCTGAAATGTGAGAAAATAAAAATATAGGTAAGCGAGAGATTCACATCAAAACTCCGTAGGTACTACTAGGTATTAATTAATTTCCATCCCAGTAATATAGACGGCAATTTACCTGTTGTACTATCAAGATTCGCCCAAAAGGAGGAACATCTCAATTAATTTCATGAGATGATGGTTCAGCAAACTGCTGGAGCTAACTCGGAAACGGGTTGGCCTCAAATGTCAGAGATAGAAAAAAATTAAAATTGTGGAAATTAGACTTTAATTTCATTTGTGAAAATAATAACCTCGGGCTTTCAAATGAAAGCGAAGAGCGAAGGGTCGTTAAAAAAATAATAATTGCCCAGCTGTGGGAGAGTGGAAAAAATAATTGTCTGCTGTCGGGAGGTTTTGCGGGTTGGGGGTGTGACAACGAAAGACAGAAGTCTAAATGGACAGCAATAACTGGCCAAAAAGGGAGGGTTTTACGGCAGCATAAAAACCCGACTTTCCCTTCTCACCCAACGGGGTCTATACTATAGCTAGATGGACCCCTTTTCAGAGAGCTATGACGGAAGGATAAGACAAGAGTAGAATGGTTTACTTCATTCACCAATTAATAGCTCCGAAGGGCGGTTAACCCCTGGGTGAAAAACAGTATTAGGGGCTTCCCCTTCCCTAAGCAGAACGGTTTGTTCAGCGTGGGCATCCTCATGCTTAGAGGATTTGTGACGAAGTTTGTACAGCGGGCGGGCCCCCAAAAAACGAGGTTGAATCCCGTAGTTCGCAAAACCAAACCTTATCCCTTGATCCGTTCCTATCAATCATGCTTCAGCATCTAGAAGGGGGCAACCGAGATGAAAACACAAACCACTCTGCAGGTTGTGATAATATGGGATGAAAAAAATCGTTTGGTATAGGGATATTTGGTATTTCTGGATAAGATACTACTGATTTCGATTCAACGACGTAAGGAAGCAATAACTTAAAGACTTGTTGATTCCCCAATTAATAGGAATAGACTTGTTAACAGAGAATTGGGATAGACTTGTTGGCATTGAGCGACACATACCACCTACCTAGTACCTATATTTACATGAGTGTCCCAATAAGTCGCAATGACGAACACAAAAATGGAATACTTACTACAGCTGCGGCGGTTGGGTCGCCAATCGGGGTCATTTTTTCCTGGTGATTCTACATCGAAAAATAATCGACGTGTGTCCGAGTGTTTTGTTCAATGGGGCGTTTGAAGGCTGGCATTTTTTTCTTCTTTTTTAGTTTTCATGCTAAGTATCTATTTAGAGATATTATTCCATATAAAGAGATACATAAAAATCATTTTGGTTAATTTTGAACTGAAATGCATTAAAGATACATTACAGTTCAAGTGAGCTAAGACTACTCTAAATCGATTCAGTGACCAAAAAAACTTGGTAAATAACGCCTCGCATAAATACCAACACCCAAAATAAGTAATGTTTCCGGTTGTTTAACCAAAATTTTGGAAGTTTAGTACACTGGGGGCGCAAAAACGGGCTGGAACTCCTCGCAATCGATTCAGCGCCCATAAAAACATATTATACGATACTACATTTGTCTATGGATTTAAAGAAAAACGCCTCTGTACCTATATGGGATGACATCGATAAAAAAATGCTTGACATGGAAAAAAAAAAAAAAAAAGACCAGCCTTCAGAGTCCCATTGAACGAAACGCTCGGACACGTGTCGACTATATTTCGATATGTAGAATCACCAGAAAAAATGATCAGGGTCCCCTTGTTAGATTTTAAAATAATTGTTGTTGGTGGAGGAACCTCCCTAACAATGCAACAGAGAAACAAAAACACTCCGGGGGTCTTACATCCATCCTTCCATTACAACTCGAATAATCTTATTCAACAAACAGTAATTTGAAGTCGACTAATGAGTCAGAATTATCGAGAAAGAAAAGAATGATGATTAAATCTATGATGATTAACTCACATCACTGAATCACATCATAAAACTAACTTTTCAGGATGGTTATAGACAAAAGAAAAGATTGCGACCTGAGTTGGTATAGGAACACAAAGCGAAAAGGGGAGGTAAAAAGAAGAAGAAAAGGAGAAAATACAAGAAAGGATGAGAAAAGAACGGCCTATAGAATTGCTCGGGCCAGTGTTGATGTTTTGGGAACTTTCTTTATTTATATGTCTGCCGTCTCTACCCGGCACCGATAACACTATCGCTAGATACTGTGAAATGAAGGGTGGAAGAAGATGGCGAGAGGTGGAAATGCGGAAGAGAGAGATGGGAGGAAGGGCAGTTTTCCCGAGGCCTCGAGGAAAATTTATGTCCATTATCCAAGTGATATACGACCGACGGCCCTTTAAGTCAGTTTTTCGTCAGCAAGTTATGCCCTGCGGGCAAATTTCCCGCCTGGTGCCCCTGTATTATATATCTTATTCTTTTCCGGTGGTATTCGAGGCCAGCAGAGGAGAAATTCATCAAGGATGGGGAGATTCCAGCAGAGGATTTTGTCAACACGTGAATTTTGACCAAACTTGTAAACCCAAGCGAATCTAGACATGTGAGTGACAGAATGGCATCAAGAAGTAATCACCAAATCATTTTAGGTACTTCGTCATATTCATTGTGGGCAGATTTACCCAGTTACGGAACATCAGGAAAAAAGGGTAGGTAAGTAATGTGGAAGGCGAATAGGAAACTGATTGGTTGGGAATTGCCTGTAAATCGTGATTGGTAGAGAAAACCGATTCTTGACTAGTAATTGAACTCCTCAGAACTTCAAGCGTACATTTTCGCGAGCTTCCAGGCCTGCTGTGAGTCCTCCTCCAGACAATGCCACTTCCCTGTTGTTGGTATGTACAGGATCGTACTCGCACATTACTCAATCAAACATACACTCAATCCTTGCACAAATGGTCTATTGCGCAAGTCACCTCATGTAGCTATCCCCTTGGGTAGCCTGATTACAGTGCTCCTTATCAAGTGCTCGTGCTCATGACACGGTAGAAACTGTAAAATTGTGCTGGCTGAAAGTGAATGTGTGATACTCTTACCATCCGTGGATACACCAGATAATGGCGAGGTACTTACTGGTCATTCATTAAAACAATTTGCTCGCTTTCTATTTTTAGCTTAAATAGCAAAATTTTAAATCCAAAATATGAGCGATCAAGTAGTGAATAACCAAGTTAGAATTCACCGAATTCTCTCCATCCATGAATGAGTTTGTGTTTCTTCAGCTGGATATTTTGAAGCACCTATGTACTTGTTCCAAATTAATTTCCTATTTTAGCAGCATACTTGTATAGCATGTTCGGTCACACCTTTTTTATGAGCAGGAAAAGTTGGTCCATAGCAAAAGATGTTTGACGTGTAGAGGAAAGGAGGAGTAAACTTATGCTGTAGTCATCTAATGGACTAACGGGGGGTATGATTAATATTGAAAGCTGGCCGATGATGGAAAGAAGTTGAATGTTGGAGTAAACTGCGAGAGTGGATGACAATTGTATCTTCTTTAATTTATCCAACTCCAGTAATCCCAAAAGCCATCAGCACCACCACTTCATTGCCCCCCTTGAACACATCGATGTGGGTTTGATTATTATAGCACCTACTATTCTGGCTACACAGATATTACATACATACATGTTGTATGTATAGTACATACAACACAATAATACTGTGCTGCCATACAAACCCATGTTCGCGTTCAAGTCTCTCAATCACTTGAAAAACATGAAAACTACGAAGAATAATGTACCTACGTGATGTCTAGGCATTATTTGTATTAGTCAGCTCAATTAACTCAGTCTCTGACAACACTTACTCCGATTGGCTCTACAAACCTTTGGATTGTGCTAAAAGCCCCCTTATAAAAACCACCAACTTAATCTCTTGAAAACACTTCATCCTACATGCTGAGTACACCTTAGGTATATAAGAAACATCAAGAAAAAAGGTTGTGGAAAGCCAAAATCAATTTTCGTTCTAATGGATAAACAACGAAGGAATAACTTCAAGTAAATACGGATGAATAATTCATAGCAGGAAGGGAGCATGTTTCGCATGACAAGCTTAGCTTATCTACTTGCCGGTCGTAGGAATATCCACATTCGCGGGCTAATCTGACAGTGTACCTATACGCTTCAAAGTTAGGTACTAAATTCAGGAAAACTACAATATATTATTATTAGTATGTTGTGGTTTCCTATTATTGGTGGATCTGTATTTGATTCAGTCTTCGTCCCTACTTGATACGACGGCAAAAAAAATATTGAATAGGTATCTACCATTTGCTTTTATAAGCAGGAGACTGTTCTGATATATCTAATGATAATAAAGCAGACTATTTGAAGGCTCACTTCTCGTATTATAAGAAACGGTTTGGTTTTCGTGAGTTGGTTGTCATTAGTATATAGGTAAGTGTAATTATGTACCAAGGACTGTCCATTTTCTTCATTTTCTGTTTCATTAAACATTCCCGATGTTCGGTGTTTAGTCTTTTATTGAGATCCGGTAAAATCAATATGACTCTGACAGACTTGCAGAACAGGTTATCTACAGATAGAAAAACAATCATAATTATATTATTGGACATGAATTTATGTCTTATGGCTGAGGGTCTTCCTGAAAATTCCAACATTCAAAACGTTACCCAACAACCGATAATCAAAGTTGGATGGAAGGTATTGTTAAAGGGTTCAAAGGGTAGCATAGGAGTTGGAAACGCGCACTTGTTTATTAGACAACTGTATCCAATGTGGTAACCTTGTTTGTGGTAAGCAGGGACGCTGTTTAGTTTGAAACTCCGGGAGTTGTAGGTATAGGTACGTGTTTGAAAAAGTGGTGTAGTGATGCCGCCGGAATCAAAAGCTCAATATTGATCTCTTGCTTGTGACACTCAGTCCTACTATGATGCGTTTGGACCACCTACTCAGTGCCAAACGCATAGGTATCCATGTCTCCATCTAATATAGTGTAAAGCGTTGATTCTTCTGTGTTTTTTTCTTTGTTTAAATCTTTACAAACTGGTATATAGTGGATACACTAACAGGAGTTGAAGCTACTAATAACGAAAAATGATTCTCCACCGAAAAAGCAATAAAGTAAGAGTGAATTCTTGGTCATGTTTTATTTGCTTTGCGGACAAGATGGCGCCCCGAGAGAAAGGTAAAGACAGAAGGCTGATCATCGATTTCAACACAACAGCGCTTCATCTTCCCTCCTTCATCCCTTATTTCTCAGCCCTAGACAGAACAAAACGAACCTATGGGAAGACTGGTATAATGTAAAGGTATAAACAACCAGCGTAGGGACGTAGGTATTTCCCATATCCTATGTCGTGAATTCTTTCTTTCATTTCTT
>JAEMON010000003.1:23906298-23934735 GCA_030264115.1 Lygus lineolaris | reverse complement strand
AGAGAGGGAGAGAGAGAGAGAGAGAATGTCTGAAAATAGTAGATAATAACAATAACATAGGATCAGAAGTCGAACGTCACGAGACCAAGGTGACAGATGAGTTCAATACACAGCCATCCTGGTGTATATCGCATCAACGAATTTCCGTCTAGTCGTGGCCTGTATCATGAAGGTTAACATTTATTTTGTTTCAATCGACTTTCAAAGTCTTATGTTCCCAAAATGGAGTGTTTTCACTTTCGTGTTACTGACTTCTGTTGAAAGCGTAATTGCAACATGAATCAGAATCGCTGTACCTCTCTGACCCTTTGATTCATTAGTAAAAGATCCAACTTCAAAATTTGCACAGGATAAGTAGGTAGGTGATGACTGGATTATTTTCGTCAACATCATTGACAGGTTCCATCGTCTATGAATGTGATTCGTTCACGAATATTATTATTGTATAATACCATTTTTATATATTTCATCAATTTTCCGACCCACGTAAGAAGTCGTTTGATTGAAAAAATTAGTACCATAGCGAAACTCGGGGTACATTCCACCTCTTTTCATTAGCCCGGTAACTTGAGTCTGTGTTTCTTCAAATTGTAAAAGAAAGAAAAAATAGCGCCGATCTTTGTTTTTGAAAAAGAGCGGAGCAGAGGTACAGGAGACTCGTTGCCTCTGTAATTTCGTAAGAACCAAATAAATGTTAAGCTCTTGTATCTTCGCTTTTCCTTCCTCTTTATGCAAATTTCAGTAAACTAGAGACTTGAGAAAGTTCCCCGACCCTTATTCAAATAAGAGCTCTGTTTCCTCATCTTGCCCGCCAAAAGGCAGCAAGCGGGAGCCTCAACTCGACTCTACCCCTTCTACCTCTATTTGACTACACTTAGTATAAAAAATACAACCAAAATGCATTTAAATACCTACTGGAACGGAAGAATTAATCAAAACGAATCTCGGTTTTGCATGATGAAAAAAAAAAATGATGCTAGCATGAGTTTAAAAGAGCGGAGGATTTTAGAGTTCATCTATGGGTGGTATGTACGGTACTGGGAACTGGAACGGAGGAATACATCAAGTCGAATCTCTGTTTTACACGATGTAAAATTAAAATGATGCTATCATGAGTTTTAAAGAGAGGATGGTTTTAAAATTTATCTGGTATGAGGCTCAGGGCGCTTATGGGCATCACTAATTATTATATATTTCACTCCACTTAGTATGAAAAGCACAGACCAAATACATACTAGGAAGTGGAACGAAGGAATACATGAAGTGGAATCTCTGTCTTGCATGATGAAAAATAAGAAGGATGCTAGCATGCAAGAGTTTCAAGGAGCGGGAGTTTTCAGAGTGCACCTGGTATCAGGCTCAAGACGCTTACCTGCATCACTACTAAGTGGTTCACCGTTGCGCGATTGATGAAGAAAAGGAGGAACTTTATTACATTTAAACCAGATAACTAATCAGGTGGTTTCACAACACAGAATTATAAACTCGATTGAAATTAATCATACTTGATTAAAGGATGTCTTGGGAAATCGGTGGGGACTTGAAGAACGATAAATTCTATATGCGAAACATTCCGTAGGGCCGCTGTGTGCTCAATCAATATTCAAAAGATGAAGAACAATGATTGTAGAACAACATCGGCGCACCTTTGTTTAGGTGCCTACTGTCAGGCTCATGGAAAAGTTATCGGATGATTTGAAATATTCATAATCACGCCAATATGTTGGCTTGGAGGAGAAGCAAGTAGTTAAATACAGGGTAGCAGTGTATTTAATGCGTATCCATCTACACAATGAAGAAATTGAATAGGTCATTATATTAAAATAATCCGAATAGAACATTATGTGCACCTGATCAGATTGTCAATCAAGAGCTACGAACCGACACAACCCTGATCTTCACCATAACTGCCCACTACACCCCCGAAAGAATCATTTACGGGGATTAAGTAGAAAATAGAAAAAATTTAGGGGGGAGGGGGGGTCTGAAATGGTGGAGGCTTACAAGTTGAACCACAAAATGATAATTAGGAACATAGCAAAAGATGTTTCCGGCGAGCCAGTCACTGGAGAACTAGGGTAGCGGGTGCAAAAATAACGAAGGATGACTGGAGGAATCAAGAACAATCGATGACCAGGCGGGTTCATCAACCGTGAAAGAGACAAGAAGAAGAATAACAAAACAAGAAAAGAAGGATGCGATGAGGAGGCGGAGAAAAGAAAGAAGAATGAAGAGGACGGCAAAGTCGGTGAGGAGGGGTGATCGAAAAGGGAAAAACGGACAGAAAACCAACGGGATGTTTAAGAGTGCGGACCGGGAGACTGGGAACTGAAACAAAGGTGGGTGACGGACCCGAAGAGATCAAAAAGGCGTGAAATGGGTGGGCCACACCAGAAACTCTCCAGGAGAACTATTTACAGTTCCGCTGAGTTGACTGTTCAACAAGTCGTGGAACTGATAACGTGATGATCGCTAGGTTCCATTCCTGGACATGAAGGAACGAGTCCCGACCACTCTTTACTACTCAACGTGATTAGTCGGGATGCGGCCCAGGAGGTAGGAAGGAATATTAGGTCTACTTCATGCTCAGATCTGTATTAATTTTCTTTACGTTTCGTACATCAACTGTGTACATTATCAAACCTACAAGGGGACAAAGGCAGGTTGATAATGTAGGTAATGTTGTAGGTTTGATAATGTACACAGTTGATGTACGAAACGTTAAGAAAATTAATACAGATCTGAGCATGAAGTAGACCTAATATTCCTTCCTACCTCCTGGGCCGCATCCCGACTAATCACGTTGAGCAACCAACACACGGCCGACCATACTACCCAGAATAATAACTCTTTACTATGGGTGTGCACCAATGTTGACTGGGTTGTACACGCACCTACTAATAAAACTTAAGGGGAAAAATAGCCCCAAAAAACCTGTAAGAATATTCAACATACGGCAACTCCGTCGGAGGCAAATTTACTTAAGCTCTCATTCAGTTAATAATCAACCAATTTTCAATCTGGAATTCATCGTATTAGGAGTTAGAACAGAATTGTCCGAAAGGGTTCTGGTATTCAAAATGTGTACCATCCTACTTGTTTGTACTGTAATTAATCACAAACTGTAATTGCTCGAAAGGAGCGTTGATATTGAGCGGTTATTATTGATTTTTTTTCGAATGGGACAATTTGTATCTCAGATTATCCAGGTTATAATTTTTATTACAACTACATATCAGTTCCCAACTTACCTATAAGCGACATTTGACCTCAATACCAGAGTACCTACCTTTAATTTGACGATTTGGAAAAACGTGCAAATCACAGTTGGTATCTATTTCAGTATTCTTTCTACCATGGTATAGCTGTAAATAGTATAGCACGCTTATAGCACGCTGGGACGGTATAATCGAAATGTTTACGACTACTTAAGGAATGCATACCAAAGTTATCGACTGATCATTGTTTGAAGTTGAAGAATGAGATTCTTCGTCAGGACGCAGTCATAGCATGGTGTGACCGAGCAACACCAACTGCACCCAAACTCAGCTTGCCTGCCGAGCGAGATCTCTGCTGCTCTGTATGCCCCAGTTGATGGAGTGGCGCTCCGGAACTGCACCCCAATTAGTTTATTGGGCGTCAGCGCACAGGACTTCTTACTTCAACATCGAGGCTTCAATTCAAAGAGTTTAAGTATATAGGATGTAGGATGTATTATTACGTTCTTTCAACGATATATTCACATTATATAATTTAGTATGAAACACTCTAATTTTTTGTTTGAAACGCAATAGTGATACCATTTATTCCATTTGTCTCGCTTTCAATGATAAGAAAATCGATGGATCAAAAAATAAAATATGCGGTTAGATTGGACTAAGCAATTTCGGTTGTGGTTTAGAAGCGCAGCACACATCGAGTTCACCTCTATGTGCCTCTTCCCTTTAAACTTGAGCCCTCTAAACCCCCTTCCAAAAACACACACCCGCTCCGTCAAACAGGGGAATCCACTCTGTAAATGAACGGGAGTTTAATTTATTCGATATCGACCGCTTTTCCCTTATAACAGAGGGTGGAGGTACTCGGTGTATTCGGGGTCATGTGAAACGACGCCAAACGCCCTCTCCCAGTGACAAATTTCACTTGACGAATTTGAGGGAAGAGACACCTACCTATGAAATCCTACTCATTTTACAACATGAATCAATGATTTACGAGTAGTACCTTATTTTAAAAAACCATGATTGTAACCTGTTGGCCCTTTCCAAAGGGATACCCATGAACACACCCAATGGATCTCGCCGAAAAAAGACAGAGGTTTAGAGACCCTAATGGAATTGAAAAGAACCAGATTTACTCAGTCAATGATGCTGGATCATTGAAGAACCGCAATATTCATGAGAAAAAAAAATTATTTGGAACTGGATAAATAGTCCTACTAACGAGACACAGTAACAATCAATTGGTCCTGAATGTTGTCCTAATACTCAGTAGTGAAAAAATAGAAAAAACACTAGGCAACTAAGTATATTTTCATAACATCTCGCAAATCGTTGAAGACTTATATTAAAAACGACTTAGTATATATAGAACAGAATTATAGAACAGAATTATGGTTTCCCAGTTGATGGCTTTTATCACAACAAGTTGACATTGTCGATGTTGTTGCATTACGTCATAAAGAGATCTTTCCGCCAAACTAACATTTCAAAAAATGCCGCGGTAAGTAAATTAGCAGAGAGTTATAGAGTGCCCCGACGCCTCGTACTTTCATGATTGACCGAAATTATACCATTAGGTGGGTTGTGAGATATTGTTGTTTGAAAGATTCTTCAGCAATAACCATTTTTTACCGTCCTATTACACAACTGCCCGATTTCCGAAAATTGAATCGAAATCGGATGCAAATTTTGGTACTTGACTATAATAATACCAGAGATTAATCGATACGATATAAACGATATTTGGGATCAAACCGTTCAATGAACTCGAAAGTTCAATAAATTACTCCCCTTTCAGGACGATTGCAATACTTTACCTTCACTGTTCGTGTCAAAAAGAAACATGATAAAGTCTCCTACTACAACCGACTACACTAGAGTTTGAGTTGTACGCCGGCATACCCACCTAGACACATGAAATTCGATATAACCAGAGATTTGATGGCATCTGATCATTTAAAAAAAACTCAGTGAGAAGTATAGAAGGCTCTGTTAAGAAGCTCAGGAGTGAAATACGACCAAACTGTTGGCATTACGAGCTCCATCAAAACCACAAACGAGGCCTCGTGCACATCGCCTCGAACTCCTCGATACCGCATCCGGTTCCCACGCACTGCTCCTACGTTTTATACTGTTCTTTAAAAAACCGAACACGGGTAGGTACTCTTCCAGGACAACATGGTTGGATGGAAATCAGTACAAAACAAAAGAGCATGAGGTAAACGCTATACGCAGCAAAGTATTACACAACTGTTTATAATGTTTCTTAGTACATAGATCACTCGCCTGCAAAGATCCCATTGATTAATACGATAAACTACTAGCCCTATACACGTATTATACACTCTCTCGTTAATGATATGAATGATTTTATACCGTAATATCACGAGGTCCACAGTGATTTCTAGCGTACAATCAGTAGGACCTACCAGTAATTTTTTTTTTTAAATATTACAACCATTACTATCGGACAGTTGTCCTTTATAACTTAAGTCGTTAACTAAGGTAGCTTATAAAAGTAACTAGATTCGGTAGAAACAAAAAATTCCATTATGTTCACCTGATCTTTGAACGTAGATTTGGCCTACTCCGAAGGATTTGCTATTCACACTCGTGTTTCTGTTCTTTGAACGTTCAGCCCTCACGAGGAGCTCAAACCCTTCAAATAGTAAGATTTTTCCATTTATATTAAATATACCACAATTTTTAGCGACGAACGATACCTCGCGGGGCACTGTGGAACCAACCTTTCGCACCCAACTAACTAGTATAGGGTTGAACGAAAAAAATCATTCCGAATAGGCCGAATTCCCGTTCAAAGATGAACCTTTTTTTTGTTTTCTCCGAATCGAGTTTCTATTTTACAATTTACTATTAAGAGCTTTCTCAGTTACTGAACAATGTTATGACGTTATGAGTTATGTTATCGCAATTACCTATGTGATAAAAAGTAACTATAATATTGGCTTGTATCTAGTATAATACTTGAGTATAATACTTAAGTATGATATTAAGTGTAATATTAAGTAAAATATTGACTTGTTCGATAGACCTACAACTCTCGGATAGTAATAATTACAGACACTCATTGTACAAAAGAAATAATTAATCATTGATCTCAATAACCGAAACGTGTAGGTATTGCGCTATAGAATTAATTATGAAGAATGTATTACCCATGGGATCTTTGGAGAAAAATAATAAACCGTTGTGTATACATTAGCAGCGGTTTTCCGTTTTCACTGATTCGAGTTTCCGGTGTACTCTTATAAGCTTCCTTAGTTACCAAAACCATTTCAGTTCCGAAGGGGGATACTAATTTTATAGGAGAAAATCCAAAAGTGGGTTACAAATGGTAAATTATGATTTTTAACATAACTATGAACAATCATTAGCAAAGACCTACTCGCCCCACCAGCTCAATTCATATTATTTATTTCATGATTTTTTTTTGTCGATCAGCTCCTAATAAATTGTCCTTAACAACAAACTGTTAAGGAACATACTTCATAATTGTGTCAGGTTTACCTCAAAAGGATGAAAACAGGGAGACTGGAAAAACAAGACTTACAAAATATACACATAATGAGCCATGATACCTACCCACCTAATGAGCAGCTGGAAAAATAATAAGGGGGGGGGGGGGGGGGGGGCTTTACCCATGAACTCCACTTTCAATGCTTGAGTGTTGCTTATCGTATCCAAGAATCTCGACTAACATTTTGAGCTTCGTTCATTTAGGAGAAGAGTCATGATAATTCAGTAATCACGCGAAACATAAGAGATGGATAAGTATTACTGTTTTCCGCAGTCAGATCATGCAGTCAGATTCACTAATACTAGGCATGTAGAACATCATCGTTATGGAACATAATAGCTCTTCCAGCCTAACTGTAATCGTCCATTTCAATCAGACTGATTTGTACCGAAAGGCGGTGGAGTCCTCTATTACGAGCTGAACTAGCCCCAACAGAACGGTAGGAAACTGGCTTCTCAATTACTCACGAGAACAGTACGGTTTGTAACGTGACGCGGGACAACCGCAATTACACGAAAGACCTTATCAGAGCATGATCACGATACAGGGTTCGATCGCATAAATCTTTCCAATTTAACTGTTACTGAGCGGAGCTTCACCTTTCATAGAAGACCGGCGTTGGCTTCCCGATTCGAATCGGCTGCACAAAATTGAGAGAAGCGCATGCAACGCGGGACGTAGGAATGCTGGAATGGCAGGCATGGAGTTCAACAAGTGAGTCGAACGAACGGCTATTATAATAGAAGTAAGGTCAGGCGATCGATTGGAGGTTCGACTCGTTCAAGCGATATTGACGATTAAAAGGCCCGGTATACCAATTGCAATGCTAAACGGGTAGTTTGGTCAACTAAAGTTCATAAATAACTGTAGTTTATCGAATTGATGCGTCCATCAATGCCAACGTGACTGACTTAGGAAACACTTGATTAGACCGAAGATTCTGCAAAATTCAATAATTTAACTGACTGCTGTTGTAGAAGGCCGTAGATAACCCCCGAGAAACCCTGTTAGTTTTTGGGGTTTATTCACCAGTTGCGGGTTATTCACCAGTAACTATTTCGTTGACGTTCGTGTGTATGTAAATGTTTATCCTGAAATGAATGCCTACAAGCAAACAAAACTGTTTATCAGCAAACTTTCTTGAAAAGTCCCAGCAAAGTTGCCCCCTTCGTTTGGCTGCCAAAGAGGCAAAGATCATATTGCAATCGTTGTTATAGATGATTGCCTATCTATAGATTCCCCGTGTTCTGGAAGTGATGTTTATCGTCTTTCTACGTAGATAGGTACCTAATCGTATTTCAACGATGTGAAGTAGCAGTATTCAGGCTGGCAGAAGTTGGCCATAAGTACCTACAGTTCCTACCAACTCCATTGACGAATTACACTCGAGAAAAAGGCCTTTACACCGCTACTGACTGTCCATGAGCACGAATCTATCGAGAATAATTCAAAATTCGGCCACTCCTGATTTTTGAGTGCCTACGTAGGTTTTCATGTGCACGTGTGTTCACGTGCGCATTTCTTGAAACCCTTTTCACATAACCACAGGAACAATGGTCCGAAATCACCCAATTTCAATCCCAATCAACGACACCTACCTACCTATCCACATTTTCCAAAGTATAGATATTAAACATTTGAGATAGAAACTCGAACGATTACAATCTCACAGAACAAAACTGTAACTGGCTCACTTTCTGCTCAATGATTTTCAACCCTTGGACCGTCAGAACGAGCATGGGTCGGCCATGTTGCTTCATTCTGAGGAGAGCGCAGCTGTAATCATCGCCCTTTATTGACTAAATATTACAAAGGTAAATCAAGAAGGAAAAAACCTGAAGATTGGTTATCGTGTAGTTGTTCCATCAAGGAGCAGCTCGATCGAGTACCAGCACAGTGAATGAATAACCTACGAAACCCCATAATATTTATTGTTGTTGACAGAAGTCAATATCCATGTTACTCATTTGTTTGAACGCTCAAAACATTCAATATTTACGTGATTGTCTATAACGGCATATTCATTCATATAATAATATTATTATTAATTACAGTCTTTTAGAAGAGAGTGGGGCGCAAGAATGGGGGTCACAATATGTTGAGAAAGGATTGTGGGGTGCACAGTGTGAATTCCACATTCACAGAGTGATAACGAATCTGCAGATACACATTCATCAACAACAGTAACGCTCACCAATTGAAGCTCGGAAAACGCTCCTCTCGTGCCTCTCAAAAGCCATCAGTCAGCTCCCGAAACCCGAACAAATGGCCCCCCGTATCGATCACATCTCCCGTTTCCCCAAGCATAATCTAATGGAATTCCCGACTCGAAAATGAACGGTTCGAAATTTTCGAGAGAAAAGCCGACCGCACGTCAGTCAAATTGTCAATTATAAATCTGTTACAGAGAGAGAGAGAGAGAGAGAGAGAGAGAGAGAGAGAGAGAGAGAGCGAGAGAGAGAGAGCCTTGACGTTCCTGCGATGGTTGTCACTTTGTAAGTGTTGGCCTCAGCTCAGCACAGTACTGCACGCGCCTTCATCATCCTGCTGACGCTACTTTTCTCATTCAACCGCAGACTTCGGGTTTCATACCGGTTGGCTAGACTCTTTTTTTCTGCGTGAAAACAATGAGGCACCTCTTTTCTGTTGGTAATGAGATACATGTAGCGGAAATTAATGGGTCGGAGTTAGTCATTGGAACAATAATAACTACGAATGAGATTTTTTTATGGTTAGACACATCTAGTGATCTATATTTTTTTGCCATTTGGGTACATCGAGGTACTCCAGTTGGTTGGGATTTGGCACTTTGACCACAAATTCAGGTCAGAGCCCTTGAAAACCCCCGAACAAGATATTTCAGCGCTCAATTTGGTGTAGTTTGGACACAAAAGGTTCCCGTATGACGTCACGGTATCAGACAGCTGAGCCCCTCCCTTACCAGGCACCATGGGGGTTGATGAAGTATGCGAATCTCATCCTCTACGACCTATTTTTCCTCACTTCCGATCGACGAGTACCCATCATATAGCATCTTTTGTAAAGTGATTCCACTATATAAGTCTGTAGGGGGTTCGAGAAAAGTGACAATAAGAGTAACTGAATTTAGTAAAAGAAAGTCGACCGCTCTCGGAGAAGATTCCGTTTACCAATTACCTAGGTATACAATAGGAATGATATATTCTCCTATACTATTCGCAGCTATTCAACAGCTAGCTACAGTTCAATAGCTATTTAACTCAGCTAATTAATTCTAAGTACACCTAATAGAAATCTTTTATTGTGAAAACGTGGAACCTGGCTTTAATCCCATCTAAATAATCCCCCTAACATTCATTTTACTCTCAAATTAGCAAGTAATGAACAATTAAAATGTTACTCATGTAGAAGTGAATCAGATAGGTTTGAAAACTAATGCGGGAAACTTGATCGAGTTAAGGCAGGACGAAAACATTTTAAATCCCACTGTTATCTCAGGTTCTCCAAGTTGTAACGTAAACAGTTGTAACTCTATATAAATAAAACTTTATTCATTAAGGAACAAAGGGTGGGGAGTTACTTCAGTAGAAAAAGGGTCTGGAGTCTCCCAGTTCCTTCTACCTTAGTTCACGAGAAGACTCAAAGAATAAGCCCAGAAATGTAGCCGAAAGTTACGAACAGAACTAGGCATCCGTTTCAGTATGAAGTGAGTTTACTCACTCTGTTCTGCGACTTTGGGGGAAATCGACTCGAGACATGGAGGATTTGAGAGGGTGGTCTCATGAATACCCAGTGTTATAATTACCCCCTTCCTTTTCAAACTCGACGTGAAACAAAAACTCCCGTGAGACTTTCGCACGGATCCCGAAGAAGCAGAGGACGAAGACCTCCCGGTTAATGGAGGATGAGCTGGGATATCGCGTATTCGGCCTCGTAGTGGGAGGTTTTCCAAATCGTACACGGTATAAGCTTTCTTATAAGCCGTGTCTTCACGGATGGCGTCCTTCGCAGCTTCTCCCGCCGATTTCGTTACCGAGGGATCCCCACTTCACTTACGTAATGAAATCAATACCGAAAAGCCATAACGTTGAAAACGAACAAAAACCCTTGCCAGTGAACCGGAATGCCACACCTTTCTTGAAAGATCATATGCATTCATGATTTGGAGGAGGATCACCTTACAAACACTTCAAAACGTTATCATGATGATGATTTAAATATTGATTTGCCCAAAAAACCTATCAGGTGATTTCTATTCTAATTTGAAGCCCACTATCAAGCCCAAATAACGGGGACAACCACAGAAGAAGAGAGCTGGAAGGGTAATATTGTTGAGCACTGTAATAGGTATAAAGCAAAATACCTTAAACACTAGGTTCCATAAAACATCCACGGATTAATTATTGTTGAAAGGCAAAATAGCCCTAATAATGTAGGTGCTATAATAATATCGCGACATTTCATGCCAAGTACCCAACCCACTCGATGAAACTAAACTGTCAGACATCTAAGTAATAATAATGAACATTGGAGAGAAAGGAAGAGACGCCGAATTTTCCCATCCTCATTTTCATCACAACAGAACATTCAACCGAAACAGAGAATTGAATTGTGTTAGGTATAGGCAACTGATACTAGGTAGTCGAAATAATGTTTTCAATCGACACAAGACAATATCACTACTCACATTTGTATCCATTGAAATACCACAATGAGAACAAGGTGGATGTGAGTAATCAAAAATAATTACTAAGTAATAACTCCAAAATATCACACTGTAACAAATTGTAACTTTCCAGTTTACAGGTAAGGATCCGCTGTAGTTGTGATTCAGACACAAGTGATTCAAGGAAGAGATCAATATCCGCTCATCAAGGACGATTAGAATGTCCAATCTCAATGGATGTATCGAGAACTTGTATCCCGACTATATTCCAATTACCCACAATCAGTGGTTATAATAATTATGATGGAATAATTAATTATTTAGTGGGCTGGAATAATGCGGAGATTCAACGTACAAACATGTTTTGAATTATCCATTACAGGATTCGGCCCAGTTACCCTGTTCGAGCTGTTTATGTAATATTCATACCATTTCTCCAACCATTATACACCGGTTCAATCGATGGTGTACAATTTTTATAAGGGAGGCCAACTGTTGTACCCTCAAGTATTGTGAGCCACGAATTCCATGGCCGAGTCTAGGGGGATTCAAGTAAGTATTAAGTTATTTGTATACAAAGACAAGAGGAGGCTCAGCTTCAAACATTTTTATCGCTCACAATCATTGGAATTCATTCATAAGCCCACTTAACTAGGATATTAAATATCCTAGAATATTATATCGCTGAAAAAGCAACAAGTTACGGAAACAATAACATGATTACGTCGTATACGGATGTATCTCGTACCTAGGTGCCATTCACTATAGTCTCTATAGTTCTCTATAGTCTATTGGACAATACCTATATTGTCCAAACAAGCAGCTATACAAGCCGGAAGTGTCACGGGAGCTGATATAAGCCCCTAAGTTCACTTTTTCTCCACCTATTTTCGGCGAATTCTTGGATTTTCAAGGAACGGAGCGCACGGAATTTTCAAGCACTTTTGGCGTCGATTCATGAAGTTTTTATTGTGTGACAAGAAAAATCACACTTCTGACTGACTGGCATTGAAGCACCAAATTTTTAGCAAGAAAAATGGCACTTGAAAGAAACGACGGTTTTCATGCCTGAAAACAAACGGCTGATTTTGGTTTATCATTTTCAGTACCCAGGTACCTCGAGTTTGGACACATTTTTTTTTTTCAACCCCCTCAAGATCAAAAGATAAAATTGACAAAAACGCTGCAAATTATTACACAACGGTTTATTATTGTGCAGTGACGATCGCCTACCTGCAAAGATCCAATTGATTAACCCATTTGCAGCAGTCTCTTTTTTTGATCGAATGTTTTCGTAAACGTAGGTACCTATTTGAGGTAGGCGATCGGTAGGCTAAATAATTTTGACCTCAGGTCCGTACACGGAAAAAATCACGAAAAAATCCTATAGAGCGGCCATAATGAGCGAATTCGGCGGGTACCATACGGAACCGCTGGCTGGATATGACTCGTCTCGGACAATGAAGATGAAAAAAATTATTTGATCGGAAAATACTGAATAAGTATTATACATTATCGATATCGATACCATTCCGTGAATTTACAAGTATGTACCTATATTGTGCCAATTCCTCAATTTATTTGAAATTCGAACCGCTTCAGGGAATAGGCACCTCACAAGAGAAACAAAAAAGGCCGAAAGCATAGGGTTATTCGCCTTACCTGATTGGGTTTCTATTGTTGGAAGTAATAAAAGAGAGACTAGGATATAGCTGTCAGCCCAGAAGAGCAGCCCCCGACCAGAAGCCCAACAGTTTAGGCTCCCAGTTCACGCCTGGGCGATCTCAAAGTCCGGACTAGAGACAATGGTTTTTCCTCATGGATCAACACGTCTCGTTGCTTGTATGATGACAAATCAGGCTCACATTATTTCAAAGGCACATCCATCGACATTTTTCCATCTTCTTACCTCTTAGTCCAATTTTGAGCTTGCTTACTTGCTTAGCGCTCGAAGCGGCGGAAACACAAATGAATTTACCTAAATCAATTTTTCCCCGTTCTGCGTGTTTGTACTTCCCTACAAAAAAAGTCTGTCAAGTTGAGTGGGCAGTATAGCTTCTTCACTTTTGTAACATGGACATAATATAGAATAAGTTATTTCATCAGAATTCGTAGATAGTTCCGGATTTATCCCTATGACAATAAATGTCAAGTTTGCGCATGCGCAGTAGCCATCAATTATCCAATTGTGGCGTAATTTTCTTGAAGTCAGCTCCCGACTACACTCCTAATTCGAGCGAAATCGGTCCTGTAGGAACTGAGAAATCGTAGTTTCAGGAAGTTTGCGCATGCGCACAACTGGAAGTACGGTGACTATGCGATTAATTGGGAACCGTCAGGAGGGTACCCCGTACAATCCCTGAAAATGTCACCGAAATTGGTGAAGTAGTTCCGGAGTTATGGCTGTGAAAAACATTCCAAATTGCGCATGCGCAGTAGGTAATACTGACCCAATCGTTTCAAAATTCGTAGGAAATTGTCAACCTCCAACTATCATCATTGAGCGAAATCGGTCCATTAGGGACAGAAAAAGAGTTGATTCAGGAGATTCGAGTTTGTGCATGCGCAAATTTATGGGGGACCGTCACGGGGCTAACCCGCACAATCCCTAAAAATTTCCTCAAATTCGGACCATAACTTCATATACCTAGTTTTGTCCAGGACATGGAATTGACTACAGACAGACAAGACAGGCATACAGACAAGTAAACCAAAATTGTTCAGAAAGCTCTGAAACGTAAATATATATATACACATTATACAAAAGTGTTAAATTTCAGGAATCGTTTTAGAATTGTCTGAAACGGATTTCCATGAAGAAAATTTTCAAAAATGTATTAAATTTATTTTAAATTTATTTAATTATTTAAATTTTGAAGCCATTGCAATAGCTTCATTTTCTTCGAAAATTCGCTAAAAGTAAGTACCTTCGGTAGTGAGGAAGCAAATGTGTCTGTGTGAATTCAACCTTCTTTTCAGGGTTGGATTGCTTATAGGTGTCGTAGATCGAATCAAACAATAATTGGCTTCATAGAAAGGTACCAAACAATATGAGGCAACTCCAACGGGCAGCCTATCTTAGAGTTAGTAGGTCACCCTCCAGACCCCGGTAGTAACTGTGCCCCTATCTACCGATCGTAGGTAAATTGAACAACAAGAGAAAACTTGGCATCGAATAAAACACGACTGAAGAATGCAAAGTAGTATGGAAACGGATCACAGATAATTGCATACCTACTTGGAAAGGGAGAGAGAGGGGGGGGTCTCAGGAGAAAACGGAGTTATGAAGCAAAAGCACTACTATGGGAAAAGCGTGTTGTCTTACCAGGCAATCTGAAAGATGTCATAATGCACCATCTACATCAAGAGCAAGAGCAACTATGACGGATTTAGTGCAAATGTGTGTTGGCAGTAGATGAATGCTGATCTTGAAACATTCGTTAAACGATGTAAGAAATTCAAACAGGAGGCAATGGCTCCTTCATATTCTAGGAATGTACCAGAAAACCCGTGGACCACAGTTGTTTACATATCGATTATTTTTAGAGTGCGCAGGTAAATGTTGATTACGCATATTATAGTAATCGAAGAAACTTCTGGACGGAATTATTTAAAAAAAAAAAAAAACGAGTGAGCATGAGCATAAAACTCAGGAAAGAGGCATACAGATCACTACGGGCGCCATGAGAAGGAATAAAGAAAAGAAGATAGGGGGAGTGATGTAGTACTCCATCGACTACGGTCCATGGAAACGGGAGCTGTACTATAGGAAGTTGTTGGTGTAAACATCAATAATTGATAAAATAAAGTACAATAAAGTTCAGTTTCGTTCTATACTTCAAAGTTTCATTAGGTAGACTAACAGTAGATATCGAAAAGTTTGTTGTACTGTAAGTTGGAAAGTATTCCCACATAAATATAACATTCAAAAGCGTGGGACAAGGTTACTGAAGCAAACGTTTTTCTGTGTCCTGGGATCGAGGTCAGGGCGGAGCGGGTGAAAAGGGCGTGTTCACCTTTCAATCAAAACGCTCGCTTTTCGGTTTCACCAAAGAAGAAAAAAACTTATGTAACCAAAGGAAATACAATAGAGTTCAGAAGCTACTGAGAACGAGAAAGTTCTGCTAACCTACAGAAAGTTAATTATTCATAGAAAAAACTCCCTCACTTATACATCAACTGAGGAGGATTAACGTCAACTATTTTACGATCGATGGAGATATTATTGAAGAATGAGTGGTTCATAATTGATTGACCTAGCTATGTTTACAATAGCGAGGGAATGAGATATTCAAAGTATTGGTTAAAACGTCGATTTCACAAAATAGAAAGTAGGTACCTATCTGGTGAAATCAATGGATATCATTTAAAGAGTCTTTGGATATAAATCAGAAGGTGCCTATCGAAGTACATACATGAGTTTCGTAAGACCAGAAGTGAATGGATGGAAAATGAACCAGAAACTCTAACGTGAAAGTCTGATAAAATAGAGCAAATCAGAGGTCTCTTGGATTTTAAATCGTGCGGTATCATTCAAGCTTCAAAAAACGATTTAAAGATGGGAGTTCACTCTTATCTACAATTTATTCCCTGTTTATAAAAATATTCTTACTGTTCATTCTTACCATTAAATTAATTAACCCTTGATAATGAAGGATTGGGCCATTGACCGGAACTTTGACCTATGTAATAGAGAAAAATAACATCCCGAAAAATTGACCTTGTAAGACCGTAATATATAACACATGCAATATGGCTATGCGAATACGGCTTAAGATGAAACTAGAGAATTAACCATTAATTTAACAACTTTAATATTAACTTCAAGTGTCCAAGCCATAGAAACGTCATCGTCGGATGACAACGATCTACACTAACCAGATGTGTGCATTTCTCCAAACTATCGACACAATGCGCGCAAACACCACCTCATCTAACGCTACGTAACTTAAGAACCTCCATACCGAAGTAGGTTGACAAGACTTTCTGTTCACAGAACCACAGCTACTCAGGTACCTAATACCTACAACTGATAAAGTAAAAACCTACCTACTAATAACGAGTTTTAGAGGAGTGAAAGAGTGTGACCGCATTTTCGTGGTAGGTATTGGAAACCCCTAACTCAACGCAAATTCCATCAAAAGTTGGTCTTCCCAAGTCTGGGACCGCTCTAACCAAACTTCAAAATATTCTGCTTGTTTTGTGTACTTTTCGAACTGGTTCCAGGCTTTCCAAATAAGTCCGGACTTACACCTTGGGGCAATCCAAGTTTACAGGATGTCGACGGGGCACGTCGAAGATAAACTTTTGAAATACCATTAAAACCACGTCGAGTTGCATGAAATACTGCTCACCAGTAAAGATCACCAGTTCATTTTCGTAAAGAAAAATTAATAGGTACTATCCCATTTCTACTTCATAGGTCATAAATATGATATAATATTGCAAAAATCCATTAGAAAGGTTTTTAATAACTAACTTAAATAACTTAAATTAAACTTACCTTAACTTAAACATAGCTTATTTAACTTAAATTTCACATGATTTCACGATTTTCATAATTTGGTTTCAATATTACTTTGTTAGGCAACTAATCATTAATTTGTGATTTGACCAGAATTATATCTGCATTTTCAAATCGCAGACACGGTTATTTTTACTGATTTTTTTTACTTCTTATCATTGTACCTACCTATTTCAAACCCTGCTTCCAAAGCAAAACTTTTTTCTTCAACTAGGAAAGTGCATAACAAGATATCAAACGTAGAACAAACTAGGTACCTATAGTTAGTCTTCTTAGGAGAGAAACCATGAAAAATGTATTTAAATGGTGCCGTATGGTAAAGAAAGTAGAGAACAGTATTGAAGAGCCAGATTCCCGAAAGTAAAATGTCGCAAAAGGTTTTATAATCAGAACTAGGATTTTGTTGAAATCAGAACTAAGTTTTCAAAGTTGGTTCTACCAGTTTCGATTTCAAGGTTGACACGTACACTTTTAATTAATTCTTATCTCGCGCGCTGCAGCGAGCGGTTCGACATACAGGATTTTCCTTTCACTCCTGTGGGAGAGTCAACCACTAACGAACTAATTTCATTCAAACGGTCCAGATGAGCCTTCCCGAGTGTTGTTAAACTCAACCTTGGAATAGATACAACGCATTCACCTCACAAGGCTTCAGAAATAATTACGTTTCCCACACAATACAACTTGGAAGATAGTATAGTATAGAAGAGTTAGAGCGATTATGGAAGTGGATTTTGAGTTCCGCATAAAATATATTTTAGGTACCTACATAATAGATTATATTCATTCATATCAGGCTAATCAATCACTATTCTAATAGAACATTAGATAGGTACATTTTGGAAAGCCATGTGTACCTAGGTACTTTTCAAACCACACTGACCATTGACATTTTTTCACTATAGACCATTCTTGGTTCTATATACCTTGGGAATTTATAAAAAAAAAACCGAGTGATTAGTTCGAATGGTCAAAAGATTCTGATCAGAGTCGACTGAAGTTCACACAAATCTCAGTGAGTTAATCATAATCATTTCCACTTCATTTTGTGATCAAAACTAAACATAAATTACAACACGGTTCGTCTCTTCGAAGCAAACCAACCATGCTTGAAATGTGGATTCGGTAGTGAGGAAAGTCCTCAAACAAGAAGCCGCATTATCCAATTAATTCAGCCAACCATAATGAACACTCCTACACAGACATCCATCTTCATCACCTGACCTAGCCTAACTTATATATTATTTTATAATCGCTAGTCGATATTTTGGTCAATACAATGATGTTGATAATTTAAATTTGGGCGATTTTCTCATCAACACTCCTAGACTCATGATTATATTGAGTGTAGTAAGAGAAATACATAATAGATAACCACCTAGGTTCACTTAGATACCTACTCTTACCAGTATAAAAAGAAGGCAGGAATCCATATTGAAATTTTGTAGGTAGGTAGGTACTTAAATCGAGTAAGTATGTGAGATCTTTAAATTAACGAAAATAGAAGGACTGTCTTGAGAGAATTGTACGAAGGTTTTCAAAAGATCAATGATATGAATCAAAATTGGTACATCTTGGAGCAAGATTAAATTCGCTCATTCAACCGGATTTCATTTTACTGCATTAAAAGTTCTGAAAAACGATCTGTGAAGTTGGATCTATTTCATCTGTTAAAAAAGGTTGTCTTAGCCCATTCTGCTCTTTCCTAGCAAAATTTCATTAATAAAACTTATCTACTACTTAAAACGTATCTACTAAAGATATTGAGTGGGACCATAGAGCTTCGATGTCTCCTTTTCGATTATGGATACTTACATTTACAAAGTACATTTCAAGTTGTGAAAGTGTTTTAAAATAACAGCAAAGAAGGTACGGAACCATAGTGTTAATACTAAAGACATGCAGTTTTTGTCTATAACCGGGTTTTTCAAGCTGAGCGTCCACTAGGCCGCATTATGTATCCATAGAAATGGCATGTTCTAGAAATACACTGGGAAGTGAAACAGTTAAATCTGCATCATTCTTACCTAATGTCTTCGGGAACAAGCCTGATGGTTTTAGGTCGTTGGACGTATTGTGAGCGCATGTAGAAGAAAGTGAGGTTCGAGTGCCCCCGAAAAGACAGTGGGATTACACAGTTACACACACAGTGTGATTACAGTGGGATTACACACACAGTGGGATTACAGTCAGTTCGTAGCCCGTGAACGAGTTGCGGGCATAATCTACGCCCCTGAAATCTTGATAATGGCTAACTTTTCGGCCGATCGCGCAGAGGTACTCTTAATTATTGGTAATGAGAAACGCTAGGTATATGGATAGGAAGGTATCAAGTTATTTTTATGAATCAGTCGGCCGTTCGAATGATGTTCGCTTCTCCTAAATCAGTCGGGATGCGGCCCAGCAAGAAACGTCGAAATTGAAAATGAGCTAATCGTCGTTATCTTTTTCCAGCTCGGCCGCATCCCGACTAATTTAGAAGGAGCGGACTATCAAGTTAAATAATATAATTTCCTATTTTTAATGACAGCATAATAACAACGTTCATCTTGATTCTTATAAGGATATTATGTACAACGAAACGACATGACTGTGCTGATCCTAATTGAAATCCCTCCCAGGAGTATACTACGAGTATACATCTCAACGACAATCACTGTAGCCATTAGCTTCAGGATCAACCAGACGCAGATGCTACGTAATTTCCAAACGTAAAGCGAAACAGGCACTAACTACGAACACAAAATCGGAGCTAGTTCGTTTGACTTACAGCTCAACGATGAACCATTTGGGTCAAAATGAGAGGAAGCCCGGACAGAGTGGTTAATTTCACGAACGGGGTCGTCTTTCTTCTGCAAATCGCTTCTGCGTTATGCTAAACGTACGAGTCGGTATAAATCATATTACTGCATAGCACCCCGGCGATCACTCAGCCAATACAAATACGAGGATCAACCGTCCAGCAATTTCGCCCAGCAACCTTCCCATCCTTTTGCAGAACCCAACCCCGCGTTTTCTCTTGCCACGCACGGACTGGCCGTTATTCGACTCCGCCCGGGGGAATAATCTGTGTTTCACAATTACTTTTCGCTTAGAGTTTAATGTATAATTTAGAGGAGAGCGAGCCGGCAAGGGTGGTGCTGAGTGGGCGATGCCAGCTCAATTCATTTACTATCAATTTTCCTAATTTTGTTTCTGTTACACATTAATGTCGCTTCCACGCTAACGAATAAATTAACCTAGGAATGTATTCGTGCATGAAGAAAAAAAAATTTTGCGCTCTGAAATCAAAATCTCCACCTACTTTTGACGTTTCCAAGCTATCTGGAGAATATTCCGGTCAATAGTATGGTCGATTCCTTGTCCCAGGCAAAACTATACGAAATTAGGATCTGATTCTGATGAAATTTTCAGCTATTGTATCGGCGTAGGACCAATGGTAGCGCGTGAGCATGCTCAAACGTAAATTTCCTGAAACAACAGTTTCTGAGTTCCTAATGGGCCGATTTGGCACTGATTCGGAGAGTAATTTATTGAGTGATGACTTCAAGACCATTAGGTAAGACCTACTAATTTAGACACAATTTTTGATAAGTAATAGCTATCAATATGAAGTACTAGGGACACTAGGATTCCTTACTACGACATAGGGATTCGGGGCCTAGCGAAGAAATGTCAAAAATTGAGTTTTGTTATCATTTGATCACTTTCAGAATTTTCCGTTTTATATTTTGAGCGTTTTATATGTTTATTATTTTATTTTTAGAGCGCCCTATATTGTTTGGGAATGAGATTGGGAAGAATCAAAAATATTTGAACACTTCTAGTCGTATATAACCAAATGGAGTTGAGTATGAATACAAACTATTTATCTTCATAATTTTTTTTGAAGAAAGTTCACAAATACTAGAGTAGGTATAATAATAGTAGGTACAAGCAGAGCTAACAAGTGACGAGACGGAGCACGGAGGAACAAGGAAAAATCTCAATCTTGTACTACAATACCAGAGACCTGAACTCCACTACCTACTTAGTCAGTAGGTACTTGATTCTATAACTCTACGAAACGTGATCAACGGGACGAAGGAACCAGTGCCTTGAGAGAACGAGAACAAATCGAGAAAGGAAAGAAAAGAACTTAAGGAACGTGATCGAATGAGCAACGAGAACTGCCAAATCATAACAGGAGAGTTATTTCTTCAATATTTTCTGAGAAAACTTGATCAGCTTTTTCATTTAATTTTACCTAAACAACTTACCTCTCGGCACCGAATTATGTAAATGTTGGCAACATAAGAGCTGTTGTAGGAGATTCAAGTAGATCGTGGAATTTCAAATTTATCGTTTACAATCTACCTATTAATTTTTTTTTTTTTTTTTTCATTTGAACCATAATCTGATAAAAGGGAGTTTCTATAAATAGGAATCAAAAATTGAAAAAATAGATTCGCACCGTTTTATTCGATATTGTAACGTTACTAACTTTCTGACCTGAAGTACTTACCAAAAGCTGTTGAACTATTGATTTAAATAGGTACCAAATGAAATCACTATAATTGAACTCATTTTAAAGTGACTCTCAGAATACTTACAATGACATCGAAATGTATTATTCAAAACCAGGAATTTTTCGTCATTATTAATGTCATTGGTATCGAGGTGATCTTACATCACGACAGCCGGAATCCCTCCGAAGCCTCAACTCAATAGAAAATATCAAACCATCCCTTGACATTTATGGAGATATAAACGCTTTTGACCTTAAATCAGATATTTCTGGAAGACACCCTTTCAGAAAAAGAAAAGAAAAAAAGGAGTAAAAAAAGGGTGGGGCTAGAAACGGAAAAGTGTCTCAATATTTCTGGATTGAGAAAAGGAATGGTTGTGTGGAAGGGGTAGGATGATGTTCAAAGCGAAGGTTAGGGAGAGTTACATCGCGGTCGGAGAGCTTCGCTGAGGAGAAAAAAAAGAACGAGATCGTTACTCATGTATTGGTTTCCCATCTACAATCTTCCGAGCCCCCTTTCGAAATGGGAAATTTATAAATTCAGTGACCCCGCATCAGGTAGGAGAGGAGGGAAGGGGAAAAGAAAACTAACGCCACTTTCTTTTCCGAGGAATATAAGAGGAGAGTTCCTGCGGTTGAAAACATAAAAATTTCATCTCGACTGTTTTTCTTTTCCGACTTTTGAGGAAGGGGCCACGGGATTTCCCTTGTTTCTAACATAACTGCTGGGAAGAAATAGGTAATTATTCATGAATACTGCATCGAGTGTAATAGACAACTGACGACGGTAGCGGGTGAGTTTGTAGGCTGCCATGTATTGGAGGTTATTTGTTGGATCGGTTTTGTTATCCCGGAATACAACAATGTTTTAAACTTCATGGCATCTAGATAGGTACTTATGATAATCTTGTATCCCCACAGGTGGTAGAGTAGGTAACTCACATAAAGGTTAAAGCACAACGGGTTGCAAAACGCTACAAGCGCTAAAATCAATCAGATTATCCAAACGATCTAACTCCCTGTGAGGAGAGTGCAACGTTGTAACCTTTGGCCTTCTTGACCACGCGTTGTACATAAGTTAATCAAGAAGTAGCCGTGTCACAAGTCCGGAAGAGTGAGGATATCGCGTGGTTGTTCTGCCTATCAGATCAGCTCAGTAAATCAGTTCATTAAATAAAAAACCAAAAAAATCCCAAATAAACCAGTGCTAACTGAGGACAGACCAAATAATCAGTTCCACCATCCGATCGTTATCTAAAAATTTATAACTAGCTAGTAGGCACATCAGCACATACCTTGGACTCTGATAATAATTATGAGCTGATAGCTTTGCCGTATTATACAAGAACATCGATTGTCACGAATATTGAGAAGAGAGTAGGTAGGTTACCTATCAGTATTATAACAAAGTAATTTACGACCGTAGGTACAGACGTTTATCGCGACATCACGTCGCCGCTTTTTACTGTACCTACTATCAAGATGCTGACTATACCCAAATATCATGATGAAATTCTTCGGGGATCAAATCGGACAACTAAGTAAATCTCGGAAATTCAGGTTAGCAAGAAGCAAGGAGGTGAGCATGTGGGGGCCGTCTAAAGGCTAACCGACACAGCACAATTCCTTCAAATGTAATCAAAATCATGACGTGAGATGAAAATCAGTGGAATTTTGCCCCTGACAAGTGATCGACCCCAGATAAACCGATAGGCACGAAAAGAAATCAGTTCAGAAATCTCTAAAACGCAGAAAATTAAAATCGACAGCAATATTTTGATTATGGCACGGTGTACACGAGGTTAATTTTCGGTTATGCTTAAAAAGGGTTATATACATATAAGTAGCACTACAATTTCCCCAAACGATTTTTTCCCCTCTTCTTCAAATGAAAAAGAGGTTTTTTTTAATTGAAAACTCGAATTTGACATGTGAAATAATGACTGTGAAAGCTTTGACCGTTCAAAAGATCTAGATAATATATATTATCGAACTTGAACTTCTTGGCTTCAGAACATTCTGAAAAGTTAATCCAATAGAAATTTTTCGAAAATAATGTGCTGAAAAACAAAAGAGTGTTTATGCAAAACGTATTCTAGTTAAAGTGAATGAATGTCATGGGGAAATTTAATTTCGTGCATTATAACTTTAAATATTCCGATTCAACTCCGAGGAAAAGAGAACTATAAGCTAGAACCCAGCTTATAGAATGGAGAGCTACAAAAAGCAAGAAAGTGCGTTTTCCAGGACCTGTCCCTCCTTCTAACTGCCTTGTAAAACTTTACTCGTTTAGGTATAAAACGAGGGTACAATTTACTGCCGCCGCACGAGCTTCGAAGGTTCTCTTGGAAAGGCAGAGACCATAATTCCAGGACCCCGGTCATATTTTTCCACCTCACTCTTTTACTTTATAAAATATAAATAGGTACATAGAATAAGGAGAGTGAATGAAGAATCCTTGAGGCGAATGAGCCACCGCAAGGTGATAATATAAGGACTGGATTGGAGGATGTGATTGGAGGGTTGGTGAGACAAGTGGGCGTGACTGTGGGACTCGTAAAAATTTTGTGGAGCAATAAAATCAGAAACCGCGCAAGCAATTGAAGATGAACAAATGAGAGGGCGTGATTCTCAATCTTAACTTCATTCTTGCACCTAATTTCAGATACGATAATGTGTATGTATTCCATCAGTTCAACAGAATTATTCATTATCTTCAAACCTGAATACCTTATAATGAAAATGATACCAAAATCAGATCACTATTCATTGACAATTGAAAGACAAAAAAACCTACCTAGGAAAATTCGTTCAGACTCGATTTCGGAGGATACACATTTTTACATTTTCTAAATATTTGAACCTACATAAGGCCGAAGTGAGGAAACAAAACAGAATGTCATAATAAGTATGTCACAATTCTTCCACAGTAGAGTACACTACTAAACTGCTTCCAAGCACTAGCATACATTAGAATCAGACAGATATAATATACCTATTGGTTTAGACGAGGTAGTATATATGTATATTTTGTTTTCTGACTGCAATCAATATGCTAATCAATACGCATATGCCCTCGGAATAAACGGAGGTATCATTAAAGTATCAATTGCAATTATGACAGTGATAAATTACAATGGATTATTAATCACAAATGATATTTTTCAAGAAAACGAGCACGAAAATCATTAATGTTCCTACCAACTTCCTGCCGAGGTTGGCAACGCTGAACTAAACAGTATTTTGCCCCTAAATGGGTGGCCCAAAATCTCTTGAGGTAGCGACATCGAGGCTTCGGATTTCTGGGATCAGGTTATCGAATTAGTTCAGTGGGGAGGAAATTGTTTAGTCCGCAGGATGAACAGCTAGGTAGTGAGGGTGAAGGGCTCGCAGGTAGAACAAGAGGAAACAGGTGCTATTGAATCATACGAACCGGAGAAGGATGAGCTCCCACCGCGCTAAAAGTCCTAACGACAATTGGAAATTCGAGTCCTTTGAAAAGGTGACCTAATCGAATGATAAAAACACTTGAGGGATATTGAGTTTTAGAGAACAATCTTCAGAAATCAACGAGTAATAACATAATCCCAACAGAGCGCAACAAGAAATGAATAAGGTATTTTGTGATCAGTGTATGAAAATACATAGATACGAGTATGACCTCCTCGTCCAACGTAAGGCGGATCCCCCAAAACCGATATAATTTATTATAACCTAAGACCCTAGAATTACCTCTTTCCGACATGTTGTGCTCGCTTATATCAAACTCAAAGTTCGTATATTTGTTTGTCGGTTCCTTCCTCATGCAAAGCCAAAAGGCTGAACCGATTTATATTTATGTTCTTATTTCAAAATGATCAGCGAGTTCCAAACTATTTCAACGGGTATGTTAAAAATCCATGGACGTACTCATTCATCGTGAACGATATTCCTAGCGACGTTGAGTCTGTAAACACATTCATAACTAAGGGAGGTTCGTGTAATTTCACTACTTTTCACTATCAATTCGAAGGTAGTGTTATCCGTCAAATAGAACTTTACGTTAGGATTCCAACGGTACCAGATAGTTTTCTGAGAGTTTAACAGCTCAGATCCTAAAATCAGAAACAAGTGATCATAACCACGAACCGATGTGCTCAACTGGGAAACCAATGTTTTTGTCACCGTTCAGATTACTAGTACCTACCTATATAATTATGTATAGGTAAATATACATACAAGGTTTGTTCTAGGAGAGATGAACTCGTCTAAGTTCATGAACAGGTTCTGTGCAGACTCCTCGCACAAGGCGTAGGGCGTTCCAAGTGGTAGCGTTCAAGAATCCGAATTTTATTTTCTCGAGTTTTTTTGCACCAAATTCAACAACTCATCTCTCTTGAAACGGACCTAAAGTCGCAACACGCTATATTCACTCACGGTTTAGTTGCTAAATGGGTAATGAGATGAGTGGAATCCCCGAGCACAATCAATATCAAGTTCGGCTCGAAGGCCACCAGCGATGATCAATCACTATTTGATCATCACTAGTGGGTCGTACAAATGGTACAAGTCTCTCTCTACCTTTCTTAGATACCTACCGATTTCGATGTTATTGTAGCACCTTATTCAGTCATTTTGGATCTCATCGATCGCCAGGACGAATTGACTGAAGAAGATTGACAACATCGAAACCCGGTATCCAATAAAGGTATTAATCAGTCTTCACTGTTGGTGTACCTACCTACTGAAGAAGGATCCCTTTAATCAACCTTCCTGCAGGACCCAGCGCTGTGAGAACCAAATCATACATAGAAAATATTATCAGTAACTAGCAGCCGGTTTAACCTATTTATGTTTCATTGGGTTTCTATTTTTTGTGTTTGAGTAATAATTACTCAATTACTATTTACCTACTTACTTTGAAACAATGCCGAGAGGATCCCATATTTGAACGGGCCCCAAAGGATCGCAGGGTAGACAGCGAGGCAGCCAGCCTAACCGCGCTGTCTTCAGTATCTATTGGATCCGGTCTTATTAAGTTTAATTGAGAGGAGGGGGTTGGAATCGGGAAGGGACAGACCGGTGAGGTTTCCTGCGGAAGGAAACGCCCGTGAAATTTACCATCCGAGAATACTGCTAGATTACAACTGGGATTCTGAGAGTATGCCAGGTAGAATGAAACGGTGAGGTCCCCACGGAGGCCTCCTATCCCGTTTGTAGTTGTTTCTAGATAACTTGAGCTTAGGCCCCCACCACCTGCCTACCTGATTTTCCCTCGCCAGACCGCGGGGTTTGAAACAAGGGAAGTAACAATGTTTCAAGTAGAGGTAGGTACAGTTGCCCCCCTGGAGTCCCCCAACGAGATAGATTTGATTAGTCTCGGGGTCAGCTCGGTTAAAGCAGAAGCGAGGCCTGAGTTGCGAGTGCTTGTATGGAGTGGAACTGTAGGGTTGAAAGTTGGATTCGGAGTTCAACAACCATAATTTGGAATCCCATTCCGTCCCAATTCCGTATGATAAACCTTTGTTTCGAACTCAGATACATGATAGCGTATGAAGTTTCGGGGTTATACGGTGGGTACGAAATTAGGAATGAAGGTGAGTGAAGTACTCCCCTGATTTGCTGGACTCAAGAGTGGGCTGCTGGCAATCCCCTTGCAAGTCCCACAGACCCAATGTGCGCATGGGTAGGAATTGTCCACTTTTGACCTCAAATTCGGATTTAGCACCTTCAAAAACCTATAACTGCACCTGTGCATGAAAAATGCTGCTTTAATGCAATACAATAGCATGTTCACCTTTTCTATTGGGATATAAATGGGATTTAGAACATAGGTAAGTACCAGTAAGTACCAGTTCCAAAAATGTCCATGTTCCAAACCAAAGGAACTTCTGATGTGGATGGTATGGTGTGACCATTTTCCGTTGTGGGACTAAGTGCGGTGGAAGTAAAACCTAGCGTTTTAGGCTAAAGAAGACGGCACAGTTTCGTCGAAACATGTACCAAGAATAAACGCTATAAAGACTCTATCCCACTTTAGAGGAACTTCTTCTCTCTTCCTCGACTCAACATGATTCAGTCCTGTACAAGTTGTTGTTCTTTTCTCTGGACTTCTGCTATTAGAACCATAGAAGTAAGAACTAGGAAGTTCTCCTCCCAAGGCTCCAAAACAGAAGCCCAGAGAGAAGAACAACTTGAACAGGACCATGTCATGTAGAGTCCAGCAATGATGATGAGACCCCATGCTCAGAATCGGGATCTGATTTCGAGAGAGACTTTTAGCGAAATCTCGAAGAAAATTCAGCGATGGCAACGAATGGATTCAAAATTAATCATCATCATGTAAGGTACTACATGAAAATTGAAATTGAAAATTGTCTCCATGGAAATCCGTTTCAGACCGGGATTGAGAAGTGATTGATTAAAAAGGATTGATCTAAAAAAGCAAACAAAATTCAAAATATCAATATTAATATAAGAAGGATGAGTTTGTATGCCAGAATTTTTAGGGTACTCTTAGGGGTCAAAAATTGAAATTGTTGATAAAAAACTGTGTTTTTTGAGGTTCTTGGTTCCTAAATTATCATCTTAACCATAGAAATATTAGTAAGTACAATTGGAATTAGAGCATAATTTCCTTTAAGAATCAATCACAAAATCGGTTAAAATGATTCCTTGAAAATTCCCTCATCAACTCATGCTGCATGACTGGAGCTTTTGATTTGTTCGTTATAATTAGACCTTATTTATTTTAGCAATAAATACAAACCCAGTCCTATTAGTTTATTACTACATGCTATAGGAAACAGCAATTGGAAATTTTCTAGCTAGGTATGGCTAAGTAAGCCCTGAAGTGGACATAAAACAGGGCAAAACTATTGTATCAGATAAAAAATAAATTCCCTTCTCGGGAATATTCCCCAAAAATTAAGACCATCAATGGATACCCCTCATGTTGCACCTATTTGGAAAGCTCTCACTGAGACCATTCAATTGAGAAAATAAAAATAACCATGCACAGAG